>JANHFT010002170.1:205282-229748 GCA_032467955.1 Pseudoxenodon macrops | reverse complement strand
TCTGGAAGTTGAAGTCCACAAGTCTTTAAGTTGCCAAGGTTGGAGACCCCTGCTTTAATCTAGAAGATGCTGCACTTACCAAAAAACAACCAACCAACCCCACCCCACAAACCAAAAAGTTACCAGACTGGTATCATTCTCAAAGACTATAATGTTTGTAACACTGTAAGAGATATAACATGGATCTCCCAGTATGCCTAACTGCCATGGCACAGGAAGATCTTCTGTAAAATGTGATATAAGCAGCATAATAGAACCACTTTGATCAATAAGGAATGTTCCTTTCTATATGGAGATCCTTTGGAATACTGTTTTCAATTTCTTCTCGACAACAGGTCATATTGATCCTTTTTGCAAGTGGCACATTCTTTTTCCCATATTCTTTTCCATAGTAATAATATAGATTATGTCATTCAGTTTCCTTTTGTCAGTTGCAAATGGAGTATTTGATAGCTCATTTTAAAAATCTTTGTCCAAACATACTAGAGATGTTGCAGGAGGAGGAAAGCTTTCATAGGAGAAAAAAGGTTTCCAGACATTTATTTCTGGAACTGTACACCAGGTATGAAAGTACAACAAATACAAAATGATGTTCAAAAAAAATAAGTGTTTATGTACAAATATTAAAACCAATGCGACAATAGCAACTTCCTCTTAAGCATCAGATATTAAAACTGGTTGCGATTGTCACGAATTTATGCACAGGGTGAAGCAATTTGAACTTAGTAATGATGGACATGACTGATTTCTTAGAGGTGGACTGCCGTCCTCAGGTGGCCTGAAGCAATAACTAGAACACTCCACCCCATTGGAAATCATAATCATGATTATTTGCACATTTACTTTCCCATTTATAGACACTGTGCTTGTAACACTGGGCAGTCTTCTAGTGGTTAGGCTATCCACTAATTTACATTCAAAGAGTTTGTTTCAATTAAATAGCATCACTAATGCACTACCGGATGTGAACTTAACATGGATCTGATTATTGGGTTCCAAAGAAAAACTGCACAAAACCTAACAGTACAGAGTTCAATACTTTGGAGAATATAAAGCAGTCTGTAGGTAAGATTGGCCTGTCTATATAAAGAAGAAAAATGAACACTTAAAAAGCTATCAAAGAGAGGATGAAATGGCTAACAAAAGTTGAAGTATTGCTCTACTGCAGCGCCAGTTGCACATCCAAGTGAAGCAAATGTTCTTTTGGAGTTCCTGTAAGCGATACCTCTACAAACTGCAGGTGCCCACGATGGATTTTTGGTTTATACAAATGGATTGAGAGCAGGGGAGAACAGAGAATATACTCGGCAATGAACAAAGAAGTCATCACAGTTTGTTAGAAGAATTGTGCTTTACCGATAATGAATCAATGCAATGTAGTTTTCACATTGCTGCAATTTAGCCAGCTTCATTCTGATTCAAACACAATTCTTTTAACAAACAGTAACAATTTCTCCAGTAAAATGTTTAAAATAGAGAGAAACAGTTGTAAGTCCAGCTTTTAAAAGAAAAATTCAATAAATAGCTATTTTACATGAATAAAGTCATAGTGGTACAAATTTATGAATGTCACATCAAGCATGCACAAAATGTTACTATACACAGAAGTAGTCAGAAAATATTGAAATAGATATCTAAAAAGATATGCAGAATGTACATATTTACATAATCTTGCAAATTATTGCCTCATTTTAACAAGGAATTAAAAGTAAACATTACCAGCTAGCTAGCCAATAGGCTAAATTAGATCAGCAATTAAAAATCTATTAAAACTAGCCAGAATTCATTGTTCTCTCATACCATTTTTAGAATTTTGGTCAAAAGTCTTTATTAAATAACTAAAGTGTCCATTTAACTTGCTGACAATCAAAATTTTAGACGAGAAACTAGACTGTCTCGGTCTTCATTAAGACCCCAGCAATGCATAGATAAACTGAACATAGTACTGCATCAGTTGATGAGAATGGGTGTGTTCATTTAAGTGCAACTGGTATAAGCATTCATACATTTTGTGTGATGATTTTTATACACACCAGCCACTGGGAAAACCCATAAACATGAATGTATAACAAAAGGAAAAAAATACGGCCAGTATTTTACAAAATTAAATAAGATGTGTTGAATAAGAGAAAAAACCCACAAGATACAGCATTCAGCACAAATTACAGCAACAGGAAGCTGACAAATTTGACTGAAAGTATCAGAATATGACCCAGGGCCAAGGCTACCCATTATTGTGTACTGTATTAGACTGACAAGTTTCAGATGTATACTTTACAACAGATCACCATTAACAAACATATATACGTGGTAATTAAATTCCTAGAATGGTTAAAATGTGTTATTTAAGAAACTCAAAAACTTTTGATAGTGACTCCCAGCACTCTGTTGTTGCTCAAATTCAAGATGCTAATATGGTCTGTAGAAATATAAAGTACACTCCTTTTGAATTATTAATTAAGGTGTCTTTTTTTATATATATATATATATAACTATGAAGCAATTTACTATCAACACTGGGGAAAAATACCTTAAAAATCAGTTGTAACAAAATTAAATATATATAAGTTTCAGTGTAACATTGGCAAGTTTTATAATTGATAACCAAAGTTTTAGTGAACTTTCACAAATCCTCCAACACAGAACAGTCTTGTCAAAAGATTTCTCTCTGGAATATTAATATACTTAAGTCTGAATAATCCAGGAAGAAAACCACACTAATGGCTGAAAATGATTCAAAGATCCATTGCATCATCACCATCTATTAATCTAGAAATTGTCATGCTATTTTGAACTGCCATGTTCTGAAGTAAAGACAAACCCCAATATGTAATTCATTAGTGGAGTGAGCAAATTGTATCATTCTTAGTGGCTTTAAGCAGTGTTAAGATAATACTTGATGTATTCAGATTCTATTTCTCAGAAGTATAGATATCCCTCACCCCAGCTCAAACAACACACATTTCTTCAGCCAATATGTTAAAGTACACAAAACCTTTGGACAGTATAACTATTTTTGTGTAAGGTAGCCGTGGCCTGTAATGTTATAAGAGCATCTAAGCTTGTCCTCAGACTTTGCTCTTACTGTCTTTTGTGCTAGTATCCACCAAGATGAATCTGCTATTTTGTAAACTGAAGTGCTCTGGTTTAATATCAGATGACAGAAGCTTCCATTTAAAAATATCCTTGTGTAGTTGTGCAGTTTAAATTAAAGAAATGTTTCCCTGCTTTTGATTATTATTATTATTATTTTTAAATGCTACATTAAGCAAGGATCAGAACTGGTACCTGTAAACAAATGTTATTCCACTGCATCCATTAGGGCAGAAGCAACCTAGAACAAAAACCCACTCTATTAAGTTCAGAACTTCTGTGCTGGTTTTGAGACAGCAGTCTCCCTACGGGTTTAAAAAGAAAAGAAGCAGAGCTTAAAGCTGCACCACATAGTTCTCTTAGTCCCGAACTCTGCTAGATATTATGTGAAGTTTCCACATTTATGGATTGGAAAAAAAGTGAAATTATTCTTGATAAATCAAGATATAGTTCTGTACATAAAGACATCACTGATGTCATATAGTTCAAACTTCCAGTGAAAGACTAAGCAAACCTGATCAATTCATCAAGTTTACCGCAAACTGCCAAGTGTCTTTAATTTGCTGCTTGAATTCATTCTGAATGGAGGGCAGTGTGTTGATGTAACGCATGGGCGCTGATAAAGCCGTTTGTCTCATTTGCTGATAGACTGCTGAAGTCAGCTACCGAGACCGCCATTTTGGCACTGGTAATATGATGCGTATGATTCTCAAAATCAACAGCCAAGTTGTTCACTGAAACTTCATTCATGAAGGATTCCGGGACCGCAATTCCCATTTTCAATCTCTTGGCAGGCCTTTCAGATTCTTCACCGCACATGTTCATGGTGTTTAATTCAGAATGATAAAATCCAGTCTCAAATAAATTAAAACAATCACTTTCACCGTTACTAGGCAAGTTAAGCAAATCTTCTGTTACCACAGGCACATGATTAACTGCTGTTCGGGGCAAACTGTCCAGAGGTGGGAAGGCGTCTTCTGAGTTCACATCTGTAGAATGGCAGACTGTAGCTACGCTGTTGGTCAGTGCTAGAAGACAGGAAAAGACGTTATACAAGATGTAACCATTTCCCCCACCTATAGTCATACTAAACTCTTCTAATTTACCTTTTAATTTACCTGTCAAATCATTGGCAGTGATTGAATTCAGGAGGCTTAGTTGTTGATCAGGAATGGGCTCTAGTCTATTATTTGAAATTATGGTTGAAGAAACTGCACCACCTAAAGCTTCTGCTTCATCTACCAACCGATCCATATAGTCCCTGCAAGAAAATGATCATAGAGTGGTTGGTTACTCAACAAAGTCCATTTGGAAAGTATAAGGATGAACTACTATTAATTGTGGGAAATTCTAAATGAGATATTAAGCACAAATGTTCTTCCAAGATCTTTCAACTTACGTGACTCCAGGATGGTGGTTGTACCTCTTTTTTCCAAATCTAGTTTGTTGAGCAAAGTAATCATATCGTTCAGATTTCTTCCACATGTAATAAAACGCTACACATTCAGCAACTGTCCTGGTTCTCACCTAAAGACAGAAAAAAATTAGCCTTAATACTTATGGTAAATTCTTATAGGGAAGAAGTCCAAATGATAAAATACTTAGCAAATTGTTAATACTTGGAAAATTATGAATTACTAGTTTGATTCCAGCATGATAGCTCTTCAAATATCATATCAGCTGTTAGCAGAGAAGCAGAGAATGAATTTACTACAGATAGTCCTCAACCTATGACCAATTGTTCAGCAGCTGTTCAAACTTCAACAAGTGTTGGAACAAAAGGACTTATAAAAGTGCAGCACAACTCCTGATTTCACGTGCAGTACTCATGGGCCTTCCCCAATGCACCTCCATGCTCCTTACCTTAAACTCTACCAACTTAAGACCCACAAGGTCACTTAACAACTACAACTGGGAGAGTCGAGGGAGCAGTCATGATGCTTCACTTAATGATTGCTTGCTCAAGAACTGAGATTCTGGTCACAATTGTGATCATAAAATGAGGACTACCTGTAACTTAAAATGGTGGTTTTCTGTCCAAGTATTTTAAATTTGTTACAGCATGTTCTAATATAGTATATCTTCTTCCTTAACCGGATGTTTTAACGGCTAACAGTAGAAACTACGCTCTTCTAAATATGGATTAAATCTTACTCAGGTATTCATAAATGTAATCTACTCATAAGACATTAAGTGGCAAAATCAGAACAATTATAATCTTATTTAATTGAATAAAGCTGTAATTGTCTTTGACTGTACGGTTCAAGAACTTCCTACAAAGTGGTTTGGTGGTATGCACATATATACACAGTTTTACAGTGCACAAATTACAAATAAAATCTATGTTTAAAAAAGCTTGACAGATAATTGGAATTTTGCCCAAAGCACTTAATTCTTATAAAAGTAATGCTAAGTGAGGGGGGTGGGGGAATTAAATTTTAAAATAATTATTCTCTCTTAAAAATACTTTTCTTAATAAAACTTCATCATTTTAAATATGATTCATTGGATATCTTTATAGATTTGGTTAAATTTCAGAGTTCCAGAATTTGGATCAGAAAGTTTTATTCAATATATGGACCACAAGCAGTTATTAACAATATACTGCTTTCTTTTCTTCTTTATATAATGTTATATACCGGCTATTTGTGGATGCTCAAAAGGTCAGGATATAATGTCATATAAAGAAAAAAAGAATGAAGATATGCAATGAACCATATTTAAAACTATGAAGTTTTATTTAGAAAAGTGTT
Organism: Pseudoxenodon macrops; assembly: GCA_032467955.1. Taxonomy (NCBI): domain Eukaryota; kingdom Metazoa; phylum Chordata; class Lepidosauria; order Squamata; family Pseudoxenodontidae; genus Pseudoxenodon; species Pseudoxenodon macrops. The sequence goes on along the minus strand of JANHFT010002170.1, from coordinate 223,902 downwards.
TTTAAGAGAGAGAGAGAGAGAAAGAATTATCTTTATATAAATAACGTGGGGGCAGTGGTGAAATGCTAATTTTTTTACTACCGGTTCTGTGGGTGTGGCTTATTGGGCGTGACAGGGGAAGGATACTGCAAAACCTCCATTCCCACCCCACTCTGGAGCCAACCAGAGGTGGTATTTGCCGGTTCTTTGAACTACTCAAAATTTCCACTACCGGTTCTCCAAACTACTCAAAATTTCCAGTACCGGTTTTCCAGAACCTGCTGGATTTCACCCCTGCGTGGGGGAGAGCATCCAACTCCAAAGAACTCCACATTAGTACTCCATGGACTCAAGCTCTGCCCCACCCTGACCTGCAACTGGAACTGCTCATTTAGGTAGGAGTGAAATGACCACAGAATATACTTTTAATACCAAACCCTTAGAGACAGTCCAGAGGAATACAATAGTCAAGGGTTGAATGTTACCAGAATCTAACTGTATCAAGAAATCATGGAAATTCCCAAAGACCTCTGCAGACTCTTTGGATCCATTAGGAGCTTACATAGACAACTCTAATGGATCCACTGCTCTTGCAAAGTCCAGAACGTTCATGATCCACACTTGACAAGGAAATGATCTAACCATAGCAAAGGACAATTTCATCAATATAATGAATGTTTTTGGAGTTGGTCTATTTAGATCATTAATTTTCAAGGTATTTTTAAAATGACTATATTTGAAATGATACATTCTTCACAATATACTCGTTAATTAGTTCTGCATAATAAAATTATTTTCAAAAAGCCTCAAGTGATAATTTAATGTTTGTATGAAACAGTGAAACATGCTTATGAGTATAGCAGCTAGTTAAAAATAGTTTAGAAAGACACATCATTTACTAGATGGGTAATTTGCATGCAAATTTATATACTTGTAAATTATAATCTCTATAAAAATTGTAAATCCCTTGTTTACTCAATTGTACCCTACTCTTTTATCTCCTTTTGTCCTTTTTTCTTCCCTGTTTATATGTTTCTCTAATATGTCTATGGTAATACATTGTAATTTTTTTTTTAAACCAAGTAACTGGTTGACAAAAATATGCTGCCTGTGTTGTTTTACATATTCTGACCAACTACTCAAATGTTAACAGCTTTATCATTTATAAATTATTTCTAAAACCGCTCACCTTATTTTTTTGTATAAGATGAAAATCTTTCCCATATAGCAGAAGTGCATGTTCAAAGTTTCTACATTCTTCTTCTGTCCAAGCTGTCATATCTTAAGAGGGAGAGTAAGAGAGAAACTAATGAGCATTTGATATTTTGACAAATCAGCAAGCATTTGGTCTCAACGTTTGAAAAATAAAGAAAACCGTTTCAACAAACTCACCTGGTTCATACAGCAAACTAAACCATTAACATGCTTGACTTGATTTTTTTTTACCTTGTGCTTGGAAGATACTATAGTTTGTAAACTGTAGTTTATATCTTAGACTGAAGTGTGAACTTAGCCAATAATAGTAAGCCATAAGTGGAAATGGTATTCTATCAATTGCACCAGGAGTTCAATAGGCAGGGAAGAACACTTATGGCTAATGATGAGGTCATGCATACATAACTGTATATTTCATACAATGTCATTGTTTCAAGCATTCTTTCTTGTTGACTAGTATTTCTTCACTAGTATTGCAAGTATGATAAGGAATGGTGAATGTTTGTCTATAAAAGTGCAACTGATTCTAGTTACAGATCAGAACTTTAATCTTATGCAACATAATTGTCCAAGAGACTGGATGCCTTCTTTAATTATCTAAATATGTGGAATACTCCAGCTGTTACTCTTGCATCACTCTGATTACTTTGCTGCAATTTATTCTGGTATTACAAAAACATGAGAAACTGTATTGAATCACACAGTCATCACAATCCATGTCTGCACTTTATGATTTAACATTATTTAACGTATAAACCTCTTGATAAGAGAACTTACCCTGTGATGTCTTTCCATTTGAACAGTATTTCTCAATAGCTTCCTTTAGATTGTGGTTACACTTGAAGAGTTCATAGAGGGCCTAGTAGAGATTGCAATATTCCTTGTTTAACCAGTCAAAAGGAACATACACAATTCAGCAACTGTAATCTCATGTCAGTCAAATTTTTCTATTACAAGGTTATTTAGCCACTTCAAATAAAACATTGTACAGTGTAAACAGATAATAGGCTGGATCAAAACCTCTTCCGACTACTAAATGCTGCTGATACAGCAGAAAGATCCTACTGGTAAAACACTATAGTATAGTATATCTTAGTGAACACTACTTTCTGCAGTTTTGGAGGGTCCTTCAATTCTCCAGAACAGACTGCCAGAGATCACTAAGAGAAGGTAAAATGGCAAAAATTATCTTCCTCCTGCAATCAATGAGATGAACCTTCCATGTAAATGGAGTGACTGGGGGAGGGAGTGGCAGCAAAGGACAAAATATTATTTAGAACACTGAGAAATGCCCCATAGGGAAAAGATAAATCAATGGACATAGATTCCCCTTCATCCCTCCTCTGGGCAGAATCTTCTTGGATCTCCATTGTTTCAAAACAACAGCAGCAATAGCAAAGCACTTAGACTTATAAACCGCTTCATAGTGCTTTATAGCACATTCTAAGCAGTTTCTGGGACCTCATCTGGGTAGCAAAAATGAACTAAATCCTTCTATAAACAAAGTAACTGTAACCTTTTATATACATTGTTTATGGACACATGTTTTAAAGCCAAAGAATAAGATGTGATATAGGTATCAAATATATTAGCTTAAAAAAAATAGAAAAAAGCAAACATATTTGTTTTTGCATACCTAAGCTTTTTAAAAAGAGTTCAATCGGCAAATTGTACAGAGGTAGGATTAAAACATACCTGTTCATTGTCCCGGGTATGCACTCCATCAGGAATTCTGCCAATTATTTTTTCATTTCCAGTTCTTACAGAAGTTTCAAAAAGGTACTCTTTAACTTTATTTTCTGAAATAATATCAGGTTGCCAAAGTAGCTGGTCCTCATTTTCATATGCTATTAAGAAATATTGAAATATCGCTGAGATCAAGTGCCCAGTAATCCAACAATCCCCAGAAATTCTTTGTATATATTACTGGAGAGTAATACGTATATGCAAAGAAATATACAATTTATAAGAATCTGCTTTAAAACTAACATTTATGATCTACACTCTGGTATGATAAAGATCCAGTTGTGACTTTTCTCTGGGGATATTTGTTGTCATATCTCTTCAATGTTCTTAAGGATACACATACTCATTTTCCACAATGTTTCTGAGGAGCTATATTGGTATACAGATAGTCCTCAACGTACGACCACAATTGAGCCTAACATTTCTGTTGTTAAGTGAGACATTTGTTAAGGGAATTTTGCCCCAATTTATGGTTTTTCTTGCCACAGTTGTTAAATGAATCACTGCAGTTGATAACCCAGTTAACTGAATCTGGCTTCCCTATTGACTTTGCTTGTCAGACGTTCGCAGAAGGTGATCACATGACCTTGGGGCACTGCAATGGTCATAAATATGAACCAGTGGCCATGCATCTGAATTTTGACCACATGATCATGGGGATGCTCTAAAGGTCGTAACTTTGAAAAACAGTCACAACTTACATTTTTCAGTGCTGATGTAACTTTGAACGGTCACAAAAGGAACCACACTACAGTCAAGGAGTACTTGTACTCCTGCTATTTAGTATATAGGTTACCACAAACTATTAAGATTTGTTTTTCAAAAATATCAACTCTAGCATTTTTTAAATTTAAAGTAACATAACATGTTTAATAACATTTTAAAAACAGCATTTAAAAAAATAACTATATAATTTTTCTATGCAAATGTTTAAGAATCTCATTTTGTTGTAACCTGCATCGTTTTTTTTCACTTGCAGACTTTCTACGGTCAACTTAATATTAGATTATTATAATGAATAATTACCAAATACTTAAATTGACAGTATAACGTCTGCCACAGGATTATCTAAGAGAGCAATGTAAACATGATAAATTGATTATAAAGGAAGAAAAATTCTATGTAATTATTTTCTATGTAATTCACCCTAGGCTTTCTGGACTGTTCCCTCCCCTGCCCTGAAGCAGCATCTTCCTGCTGTCTTCCCCACTGACTGATTGTTGAAAGCCAGCAGAAAGTTGAGACGAGATGCTTGCTTAACGTTCGACAATTCTCATTTAACAACAACAATGGGGACTGCAGAAATTGTCATTGCTAAGTGATGCAGCCATGTGACATCATGCTTTATGACTGCATCACTTAGCAATAGAAATCCCAATCCCAAATGCCATTGTAACTTGAAGACTGCCTGTAGTCCAATGTATGTGAAAGACAACTGTTAGGATGCTAATATTTAATCTATGAACAGTCCAGAAAGCCTAGGATTTTAATCATCTTCAAATACCATGTACAGTTAACTAAATAAATGGAATTTATAATTATTGCCTTTTTATTGATAAGAATGTTCAGTCTTATATTGTAAAGAAGAGCTTTATTCTCGTTTATAGTATGTTTGCATATTTATCTAACGTTTTAAATTGTGTACTCCCGTATATTCCCATTCATCAGCTAGAGGTCAAGGAGAGCATGAAACGGGACTGGGGACTAGCTAAAGATGTTAAAGTAATAATCATGTCTGAATAAATTAAATTTTCAATTAGCAGATCCCAGATGCAACAAACAGCATTTCTACCCAGATAACCCCTGAAAGGATGTACAAGTCTGTTGCATCTGTAGTAATCCAGACACAGCAGTTACATTTATCTTAATTTACCACATTTATGGTGATTTATAACTTTTATGTAATAAGATTTTATGTAATATCTCATTTGCAATGTCTGTGTAATCACACTATTAAATAGATGACAAACACGATCATATCTTTTCACATTTAATAGATATTTGGAAGTAACAGCTACCCCTCTCCTCAACCGGCCTGTTAAAATGTCTTCACTGTAATTCTTAGCAATTTTTGAATACGTATAGTTCATTTAAACACTCAAAAACAATTCATAAATTAAGTTCAAGATAACTCAACCAACTCTTCCATATCTCATGATCTTGAACTCAAATCTGTTGATGTTTCAATTTTAAATAATAATATATTTTAAACAATTATTTTCAAATCTAACCATTTAATAAAAAAATATTAATTACCTTTTTCATCATTGCAACTTTTGCCTAAGAAAGGTGGTATTTCAGCCTGGTATTGTGAACCAATCATTATTTCCTGAAAAAAATTAGAACATGGTATTGTAAACCATACATATTTCATTATGATGATATAGATTTGTGAACAAAAAAGATCAGGATTCAAATACTGTTTTTTTTCTCAAGATCCATAACCACAAATATTTCCAGGCTCATAGTGGGATCGCAACAAAATTCTTCTTTACCAACAATACACTCAGGCAGATCTCCTACTCTTTAGGTTACAGTTGAAATAGGGAAGTAAAACACTTTCAAAGGCAAATACAATTTTGGAGCTTTGAGGCCAGCAATAATTGTAATTCTAGGACATTTTATACATCATGATATCAGACTTTATATACTTTAAGTATATAAAACATATACAAAAAATTATATATTACTATAGATCATTTTAAGAATTACCTTTCGCAAATCTTCAGATGGATTACCGGCATCTACTTCCACATCTTCACCATCAGATTCTTTATCACCATCACAAGTAGTGTTTGCTTTTTACAACAGAAAAGGAGTGTTAACAGACAACTATTTTAATATTTTTAATGTAATATTGAAATAAAACATCTCCCTCAAATCACTTCCAACTTCTGTACATGTTCCCATGTTCAATACCAAGTGCTTTATTTAATAATTACATTTTTGTATCATCCCAATCAGATGACTGTGGATGATGAAAACATAGAAAAGGCCCTGTTTGAGCTCAAAACATCTCTTTATATCTCTATACACTTTCAAAATTGCTTGAAAAGCATGAAAACACGTTTAAGATAGTGAGAAGCCTTTTGGAAACGGAAACATTTTGCAAACCCCTAATTCCTACATCACAGAATTATAAATTTGACTATAAGCAAAATTGCAAGCCCTGCCCTCCCCAACCTTATATACGCTTTATCTTCAGCAAAATCAATACCTACAAATTCCAGAGAAAAGTAACTAATAACAAATATTCATTCCACTTACATTTCTATCAACTAAGTTATATGTCACCTAACTTGCAGAAATGTAACTGCAGGCAGTCCACAACAGTAAAAATAAAACCACAGCATTCCAATCAGAAATTACTTGGGGCATACCAACATGCACTCAGAATGAATTCATGTAATATCCTAGCCCAGGGGTCTGCAACCTTAAGCACTCAAAGAGCCATTTGGAGCCATTTCCCACAGAAAAGAAAACACTGGGAGCCACAAAACCTGAGTGGGCGTGGCCAACTCGACATCATTCACTTCCACCAGTCTCATGACCCCCTAGTCACGCCTACCCAGCCTGTCATTAGGGCAGAGAACTGGTTGTTAAAAAACACCGGGAACCACAAAACCCTTTTGACATCTCTCTCTCCCCCCCACCCCCATGTCTCTCTCTCTCTGTCTCTGCCCTGGCTGCTTCTCCATCCCCTGCCTTCGCCCTTACCTTCTCAGGCCAGGTGAGGAGTGAATGGGAGGGGAGAAGGAGGGGAGGGGCCAGCCAGTAGTGGAATCACCCAACAGGGAGCCACAGCAGAGGGCCCAAAGAGCCGCATGCGGCTCCGGAGCCGCAGGTTGCTGACACCTGTCCTAGCTCTAACATTCTGACTAAATAATACTTTTTATAGCAATCTTACATTTCTAAATTACATTTACTTTACATGTTTCATTACATTTTCTAAGAATTGTTTCTTTGCAGGTACAATTACTTATTTTTGTCCAAGTCTGGATGGGTAGAACCACGTGAGATGAATGGGGTTACAGATACAATGTGATCTGGGCTTGTAGAACCCAAGTAAGTGATTAATGTACCCAGAGAGAAGCTGTGATGCCGCCTGCTCTTAAGGAATATATTAGCCATATTAGATTATAAGTGTCTCTAACGGTGTCCAATATTTCTTAGGTAATGATGTTGAGAACATGGTATGGACTGTTAAAGAAGATCCTAAAGAAAGCTGATTGTTTAGCTCTTTTGAACAGGATTCAGCTAATTGTCTAGCTCTTTTGAATAGATTCAAGTCAGAGATTGGAAATTGGAAATAGTGTTGATTGCTTTGATGGTTGGCTTTCATTGAGAAGGGGAAATACAATGTTGGTTGGCTTTCATTGAGAAGGGGAAATGCAGACCTACTGACTGCATTCAATATTGCCAAGCATGGCATCTGAGATTTGAAGGCACAATTCTAGAGTAACTTCTGAGTGGGCAATTGTAGTCAGAAATCTTGAGACAAAACAACTGAGCCTATAGTTACTGAATGTGGAATGCCAGATCTCAATTCTCACCGCCTATGTTGTTTAATATTTGTATGAAATCACTAGAATAGATCCTCTTTTGCTTTAAGGTAATTAATATGCTGATGATACTCAAATTATACACTGTCAATCCAGGCCATGCAAAAGATGCATGGCCTGGATTGAATCAGAATACGGAGACTGTAAGGGACTGGATTTGGAGGAAAAAGTTCAGATGAAACCACAGAAAAGTTCAGTTGATATTCATTTGTAAACAGCATGGTTTTCTTGTCACAGAATATTGAGTTATCATAGATAGGATCATAATTCTCCAAAGGAGTAGTTCTCTCCTTTTGTATAGCCATGTTATACCATGTTAGAATCCTTCCAATGAAATTCTTAACTTTAGTTTTACAACCATTTTGTTAGTACAACAAAACGGATTAGAAAGAAAATAAAAATTGAAAATGCACCAAGTCCAGCAGAATTTGTTCTTCAAACCAGGGCAAATGACTAACGGTCTCACAATTTTAATATAGCTAATTTGAGATACTGATTATATTTCCTTACATCTTAAAGGTCGAGGAAAAAAATCTGTTGTTTCATGTGAAGTAACCGAGGGTGTCAAATCATCAGCAGAAGACTGTGTTTCTTCATCATCTCCTGACAAAAGGTCTTTGGCTATTTCCTCCTATAATCAAAAGAATCAATCATTAGTATCATTCATGTCTTGAAGAATTAACTAATAAAGCTGAGTTCTGATTCTACAACAATCCAGAGCCAGGAGGGAAGGGAGCAATTGAATGTGATTTTTCACCTCAAGGTGTCATATTGAAATTAACACAAAGGCGGGACAGAAGTGCCTAATATGCCTCATCCAAAACCCTACAACAAACTCTGTCTCTGCATGAAAAAAAGTGAAAAAACATGTGTAATGCTGTTTGATTACAGTAGTGTGCTGATGTATACTAGTTCACTAAATGGATGGAGAGAGATGAACTGGATTCAGTGATTCAGCCGGGATTGGACTAGATGACCTACAAGTTCCCTTCCAACTCTATTAATCTGATTAATGTGTCTGTTCTCCAATCACATAAATGCTACACTCAGATTACACTGGTTTTCTTGATCTGTGAAGAAAAAACCTGAAAGGGAATCTTAGTTCAACTATTTATTTGTCTATTTTTAGAAACTGCAAGAATTGTTAAAGTTGTCTGGCTGGTTTAAGGACTATACTTTTTTATGTAAAATAAAAGAATCAGTGAATTAATCTTTTCCCCCCACACCTTACATAACAATCAGCTCCGAACCGATCATAGCCAATTTTGTCATCACTGTTTTTCTTTGGGCAAAATCTACTTTTGAGTAAAATGTGATAAAACTATCTCACTCTAGAATCCTTTTCACTGCAAATGTTATTTACCTTTTGCTTCAAAACAAAATAAATATGGGCATTTTTATAAAGTTAGAAAGTAAAGTTTAATTTGAAATTCTTTGCTCTAATCCATAATAAAAAATATATTCTTTATGTCTTTATAGCAATCTAACTTTTCTGTGAATTTCATCCTGTTCTAGTAATGTTTTAAGAAAGCTACTTTTAAGAAATCATTCAAAACTCTGCATTAATTTCTATGAAATACCTGCTTCCATCATATAGAATACTTTAATTTCCCTAAAAAGTTTACTCCTTTTTCTCTCGTTCTGTATGTGTGTGTGTGCAGGTAGATAGATAAGTATGTAGGATAGGTGGTGGATAGATGAGTAGACAGATAAGACAGAGTTTGAATGCATTTATATACATATGTACATTTTTGTTAGCTAATGGACAGTTGGAACACCAGTTTCCCAAATAATATTTAAAAACCTACTTTTAAAAAATGTCTTGCTTTACAAAAAGAAAAGAAAAACTTATACAAAATAGCACTTGATGTACTTGCCATATTGTATCCTACTGTAAGTTTACATCAAAGTTATAATATCTTACTGTGCACTGAAAAAACATTTTTAAAACTCTACAATACTATAGATATGTCCACTCTTCATTCTGCATTCTGCTATTCTACTTACAGCTAGACTTGCTAACATATCAATTCTATCACTTTCACGGAAATGATTTTCAAGTTAAATATGCCTAGAACTACAACCTGCTGAAATTTAAGGAATAATCAATGTCAGATTCATGGTCAGGGAATAAAAAGAATTTAAACTCTCACTGGAATAAAGTCATGATAATAACAAACCTAGGAATCTCCTGCATTTTAGGACAACAGATAAACTTACTTACTTTATCCAAAGTCATGTCTGGAAGCTCATCTGCAAGTTCGCTTGGAGAACTATCTGCACTGGAACTTGCTATAACAGGAATGGTAGGTTCATAGCCATAGAATGCTAGTAAATCTTCTAATGGCATGCTTCCTTCCTGAGTTTTTAAAAATAAATAAAGAGAGAGAAAATAGATTACCATTTGATTTTGCACACATGTTGAAGAACAAAGTAGCTTAAGTAATTAAATAGAAATTATGCTATTGGTAAAAAATATTTATTAATGATTCATTGTTTATTGAAACTGCTAATCCCCTTAACAATTTGAACTATTAGTTTACAATCTAGCATGCATCATTAACATTGAAATATAAAGTATTCTCTTAACAAACAAGAGACATGAAGAGAGTGCCACAAAGCAATCAATGTTTCATTACATGCAAATTATATAATAATTACATTTATCTTTGGAGATAATAAATACTTCATTCCAAAAAGAAGTTGTACTAACATTACTTTCACTCATTTATATTGCTAATGTAAATAGGTTTTCCAGTTATTTTTTTAAATAGCTGTTTCCAGAAATTATTTATTGGACTGATTTATATCACTATAGTGGTGTAAATAATTGCCACAAAAGTTGTAGAATGCAGCATTCTCAAATGATGTTTAAAAACAAACCTCTAGATGCATTCTCTCTGGGGGGAAAAGTCTTACCTTTTCTAAGTCTTCAATCTCAGAACTGAAGTTTTTGCCTTCATCCATCATTTCTTCCTCTTCCAGAGTTCTTTCATCATCATAATCATGTACCAACATTTCAGCTGTAGGGTCAAAGTCATGATCCTCAGAAGACAAAGAACCAACTAAAAAAAGATAATTTGAATCTCTTTAGGAAAAGGTACTAACATCTTAAATATTACAGTACCAAAATTCAAGAATTAAATGCCCCAAACAAGCATGTATCAACCATAGCATGAATTTTAAGCACAGCTGTACATTCTGCAGAGTAAATCAAAGACAATATTAGATTAATGCTTCTTATTTTTAAACAATTCTATAGGAGTAGGAAGGGACTTCCCTGGAGCAAGCACATTCAACCGGCATAATAGAATGATTTCATTACAGCTTTTGCCAAAAGCACTAAAGTTGAAATGATCATATTTGCACTTCTACTGCACTTGTATTAGCTACACCAGTCCTAAACCCACTATAGCTATACAATGTAGCTATCATTTTCATAGCTACTCGATTTTGATTTCATGGATTACTGATTGTGCTGAAGCTGATATAAGCACAATAGTTTGTAAGTGGAAGCTCACAGAATCTGTTATCAGGAAAATAGCACTACCAGTACTTCAGAATGCTAAAAAATAGCCAACTTATCTGAAGAGATGGTTCAAATTCTAAAGTTATAAATTTTGGAGGAAGAGCTAAAGGTACTTAAAATGTTAGAACTGGTTTACACAGCTCACTGTGTTTATAGAACCATCTCAGTACAAAACACTATTTCTGAAAGGCTAGGTATTCTGGAAGATTTTGCCCCAATGGCTTCAGGACATCCCTTTGGGAAGATGGTTATAGCCTGTTTTGCAGATTTAGAAAAACATATTTTGACAATGAATGGCAATTTTTAAATCATGCATATTGGCAGGTAAAAACACCTAGCTGGTTTATGGGTGATTTTGACAAAGATAAACATAGTTTATACTAGGATGGAAGACCACCAAGAAAGCTCAAGGCTGTAAGCTAGAGAGGAAAGTTGAAAAATGTCAGGGAAGAAGGCAGTAGCAACTCAGGAGTCAAGCTGCACTCGGGTGAATCTTTATTATTTTTGTTTTTAATAAGCTGGAAGTTAACAGAATGTCTTCAAATTATACATTTTCCATTAAAGAAAAGTATTTGCACTTGGACATAAAATGTATGTCATTTAACTGAAACTGACAAAATAAACCCTCTAAACAAGCTGTAATTTTCAGTAATGTACATAAAATATAAAACAGCTTATTTTATTTTTTAGAATTGTCTTTCTTTTAAAATGATTACGTATGGCACTTAACAGAGTTGTTCGTTCAAATTAATAAAAGTGTGTTCAATCATGATAGAAATTATGACAAATGTGACATTTAATAATCAAATTTCAAGAGTTTAAGCATTATAAAGTGCCTTAATTCATGATAGAAAACATAAAATTAATGCAATCATTAATGCTTAACTTTACCTGATTTTGCTCATTATTTTTCAAAATGATTCTTAAAATGAACATTAGTCTTAAATAAAAATTTATACTGTACTATACTGTAAGTTGAAAAATCTTAAGTAACAATAAATTTGGATCATGATTATAAAGTTAATATAAACCTATGCCTGTCTTTATTAGAGCAAGCCATAATGATTTAATGAAGCTTACTCCCTAAAAAAGTGATATTACAGCTCCACAGATGAATTTTTAAGGGAGGAGAGTAAACTTGGGTATCATGAGCCCCTTCCTCAGTCTGCTACATGGATGATAACAAGGCCACCCTCAAGCAGATGTAGCTGATGGGCCTGATCTACAGGGCCATTTTGGGAAATAAAACAGCTTTGGATTCAGAGAATCCAAGACCAATTTTAGACAAATGGCCAACATTTGGAACACAGCAACAGATCTATCACATTGTTTTTGCAGGCATACCAAGGGCTGTGCTTACTGTCGTGAGCCATCTTGGGGACCTTATCAGTCCAATCAGGTGGATTTACTTCTGAAAAACATGGTGATCAAGTTAAAAAAGCTGCAATTTTCAACTCATTTCCCATAAAGAAAGTCCTACTGAACTATAGTGAACTTACTTCCAAGCAAACGTACTTAGTATCATGCTCAGCAAGTGGAGGGAATCTTACCCATCCAAACTTGTGCCAGACATCAGATTTCTACTGTAGCACTGCACTATAATTACAGTAGAGAGATGTTTTACCAATTCTTCTGAAAAATGTATTTGAAGTACTTTTAAAATTGTTTTATATTTATATATTATTAAATATGTATATTTAAGGAAGAATGCCTTAATAGCATAGTTCTATTCTTCTCTACTCAGAATTTATCCTGAATTCAAAGGGGCTAATTCCAAAATTATACCCAGAAACATTAAGTCAAATTAGTTAATACTTTAAAATATAATGTACTATCTAACAAGTTGATCAGACATGTTATAAGACTGTTCATACATTTATATGTTGTATATAAAATATCTGATATATTTTTAATTTTGATTTTATTACAAGATAAATACATTGCACTTTATTTTCACTGACAAAAGTAATTTTGCTTCTTTTTTCACTCATAAAATTACATTTTTATTTAGTTCATTAACATCCTGTAAAGAAAGAAATTAACATTATTGCTTAAAACTAAAGAAGCATTAAGATTAAGGATGAATGCTTCACAATGCAATGGAACTTTCCTTAAGGCAATATGTATAGGAATACACACAATCTATTCTAGCCAGGGACGATTGGGTCCCATTATCATCAATGAAACTTACTTCCAAATATGTTTACACTTGCTTTTATTTTTCTTTGAAGGAACAGCATCTATTAGCTGAGCATCCCACTATCCCTGCAACTTTATTCCCTAAACATACTCCAAAGAGTTAACAGAACTTCTGGAAGAGGATTGGGGAAGTATATAGAGTTGAAGGACACAAAAAATGGCAGATTTCCACTAAGTGAAAAGAAAGCTGCTAATCAGATCTCATTCCTTACTTTTATTGTATTATTTTTCTTTGTACAAATAAAATAGTGAACTGTTATAGGGTCTAAAGCCCACATTAACAATTTACTTCTGAAAATATGATAATCAAGACTGTGATTTTCACTCATGTTGCAAAATACAAACTAAAGCAAATGGTTTACTTCCAAATAAGCATGCTCCATATCATGCTTAATAAAGAAGCAGGAAGTCTGCAGATCGCTGAAGCAACAGACAATTTTATTCAGCAATATTTTAAATGGAAGCTTCTTGCATATTCAATAAATGTTTGGAAAATCAAACAGAACAATTTGAAACTGATCACAAGAATTTCTATGGGGCAGAGTGCCTCTGCAAAGAGTTTCATACTTTCAATAAGAACCAAACAGGTGATTTTAGGATAAAACAACTGAGCATGAACTACAGACAATGAAGGAGGAAGTAATCATTTTAACATAATCAAGAAAACACATAAAACATCTTTGATAGATGTGCCTGTACTCTGGCCCTTAGCCGTACCCAAAAGCTTCCCACTGCCGGAATCACAGAAGAAGGAACTGAACAGGACAAACCTGGGCTCGAACTCCCAAAGGAAGCCTGGAACAAGCAATGAGGGAGGGAGGGGAGAAAAAAAACAGATTACAAATAGGCTGGCCAGAGAGATTTGGAAAAAAAGTGGTTTTATAAGAGAAAAACGTTAAGGCAACCCCTCCTAATTATTTAATCCCTCTCCCTCTCTCTCCCACACACACACACTTCCCCATCTTTTTTTCTTCATTTCTCCCTCTAACTTCTTTCTTTTCCCTCCTTCGGCTTTCAGCATCCCTCCATCGCTCCCCCCCCCGCGCCCCCTCCCCGCTCCTCCGGTCCCTTTTCTCGCCTCCCTTTTCCTCCGCATTCAGCACCCCAAGTTGTCTCTCTCTCTCTCTTCAACCTTCCTCTTTTTCCAACTCCTCCGCCTCGTCCCCGACGCGAGACCCGGGCCTTGACACCAGTCCCATCCCGGCCGGGCCCGCCCGAAAGGTGACAGGGGCAGCTTAAGAAGGAGCGACCAAAAGATCCGGGCTGACCGTCGGAGAATCTCACAGCTCCGACGCCTCCCTCCTCACCTCACCCCAGCCAAACCGTCTCCATCCCGGATTCCGACCCCCGCGGAACCGGAGATAGGAGATCTCTCCGCTCCCGGCCCCGGGACTGTGGGTGGAGACCGGTAGAGCGCTCAGCAGACAGCTAGAGGCAGACGGACCGACGGACGGACGGAGGGAGGCAGCCGCGGCCTACTCGCTCAGGCTGCGCTTCTCCGCTTCAAGTAGCCCGAGGAGCCCCCAGCCGCCCCCCGAGGCCTCCTTACTGGGGCTCCGACCACCGGGAGGGAGTTATAGGGGTGCCGGAGCGGCCTCAAGGGGCCGCCCTGACGCGAAATTCGACCAGGAACCGGCCGGACCCCAGCGCCCCTACCCGCTTTCCCCGCTCACCTCCGCCATATTGGGAGCGCTCGGGCTGAGCAGCAGCGATGCGCCAAATGCCCGGATGGGGCCGCTAAGCCAATGGCAGCCCGGCCGGGACTGGGGCTACAGCCGGGGTGGGGAAGGAGCGGGGAAAGAAAGTGGCCTCCTTGCCTTGCCGGGCGGCGGGCTGAGGCGGAGAAAAGGGCGCCGCTGCTCCGTCCATCCTCCCGGAGACTTTGCATACGCTGCGGCCCCGAAGGAACGCCGGGAGGGAGAGAAGGGAAGGGGCTGTAGACAGGAACTCCCCGCTCGCAGCCCGCCCACGGGGACGAAGCCCTCGCCTCGTTCGCGAAGTTTGGTGGGACCTCTCCTACGCGCCGGGATAAAAGAACCGCGGCAGCCGGAGAGGCAGCGGGAGGGAAGGGTCCCCCAAGGGACTAGTCCACCTGGTCGGGCCGGCACGGTAGTTCGAGCACCGCGCTGAAACGCCTGACCGCGATTTGCTTAGCTAGTAAGCACCGAGTAGCTGCAGTGACAACAGTTGGAAGGGACCGTTTAGGCCGTCGTCTCTAGCCTCCTGGCCACTGTGGGGCTCCCCATTACAAGTCCCCGACAGACGCCTCAGCGCCGCCTTTAGTTGAGGCGAGGATCCCCTGGAAACTGGTCCTAACTCCCAATGTTTTCCAAGCATCTCCCGAGCCTACCAGTAACGCGTTCCTCCATCCTAGTGTCGCTACTAAACAAATCGCGCAGTGGCTGAGGATGATGCCAGACGCTCAGCCATTAATTCCTGGCTACAGACTTTGAGAAAAGAGCGGGTTTGGCCACAGGTATCCCTGGGCTCACCAATCTAAACAAGTTTTTAAAAGTTAATTTCCAGCTTTTTTTATACGGTTGCTTCACTGAGGGACTTTTACCAGAAAAGTCGTCATTTTTCACTTAGCATCCTCTTGTATTTTCCCCATCCATATTTTCTTTCCACAAAAAAACCATTAAGAAAGAATAAATGCGCACAATATATTCTGACAGATTGGGTTAAGAGCCTTCTTCAACAGGCACCAGTGAAAGTAGTGAGAAATATTACAAATTAATCGTTGTTTTATATGTACAGAATATGCCTCCAAACAACTTTGAACAAATAAGAGATGAGATAGGAATTGCTGGTAAAAACTGTTTAAATACATAATAAAAGTGTTATCTAGAAATATCTTAAATTCTGCTGGATTGAGCAATACTTGTTGCCAAATGATGTAGCTATGTTGTAGCAGGATGCATAAGTTATTTTCAAATAAATATGCATAAAACAGCAGGCTGATTTCCATATTCAATATACTCTATTTTCTCATATGAAATATATGCATACATACATACTCATCACAGGATTCCAGTTTAAGGTAAGCAACATGATATAGAGTGTGGGAAAAGAGTATGAAAAGGAATTAAAATGTAGCTAACACGGTAGTAGTTTATACAAACACCATTCATCTTATTTCTTCATACTTTTCAATACTTGTAAGTTATCATTACTTTAACCCTTATCCATAAACTGCTTCATACATTGCTTTTTGATTTTCACACTTCAAACCACCTGTTTCCTTTTTGTGTGTATCTTTGAATCAGTATTGCCTCCTGGCACACATCCTGAGACTAATCCTTTCAGTTTTTGTGGCAAGATTTCAGAAGTGATTTGCCATTGCCTCCTTCTAGGGCTAAGAGAGAGTGCCTGGCCCACAATCATCCAATAGTTTGTGGCCTAGACCACGGTCCCGAGGTTTCTATTCTGATGCCTTAATTTCTACATCATATTGGCTTTCAAACATCTCTCTTTCTCTCTCTTTCCCCCTCCCTCTCCCTCCCTTGAGAATCTCACCAAATCCATCAAAAGATCACTTTCTCCCTATTCTTCACTCATTTAAATTCCTCCATGTATTTGTTCTAAATTTCACTCCTCATTCATTCTGTGTACTTCAGTGTACTTCTATGATACTGGTCATTCATGTCCTTCTGTACCGATCTACATTCAACTCAGTGTACTTAGTTGTTTTTGATCCTTCTCTTTTTGTTTGCCAACTTAGATTTAAGTATCTTATTTCCACTAAAATCAATGGATTCTTATGATTCTCTTAACATATCCATCTCATTTCCATTTAACGATCGATAGAAGCCCGCTCTTATATAAAGCTATTTTTGCTTCTTTTAACAAATGTTCCTTACTTCCAACGGGCTGAATATTAACCACTATCATTCTTCCAGAATTTACACATTCAACATTTCTTCTTCCATTTCCTATTTTTTCTCAATATTTTCCCAAAATACACGAATTCATCTACTTGCTCTATTTGTTTTACCATTTATATATAACTTGTAATAATGCTATTTTCCCTGTCAGACACAGCTACCTATACTTTTGACAGTCACTTTCAGATCCTATTCCTTGCTGTATCATACACTTCCTCTAATATTCATTGCAGGTCTTTCAGGTTCTCAGTCAACAATTCAGCATTATCTGTATATAAAAGTATGTGTGTATTCCTGTTCCCAGCCAATACACTTCTAACATCACCACAAATATTCCTTATACATTTATCCATTAGTGTGTTAACCAACCAAGGGGACATCACATATCCTTGTAGTCCTGCTCACTGAGTATTCTGTTTATTCCCCTACATTTTTATTTCCACCAGAGTATGGTATTTTTTTCTTTCTAGAAAAATTGAGGAAGAAAAGACAGAATAGTTGCATGATGTATTTTCACAGGAGCTCTTTGAACACCTAGTCTAGAAGCACCAATGGAAGAAGTGATGGGAAACTACAGATTTTGGATCTCTATAAAACTTATTTAACTTATTAAATAGATTACAGTGCAATTGTGTATGTAAACATTTTGAACTATTTATTTATTTTATTACATTTTTATGTTGCCCATTTCCCCTGTAATGTGATAAAGCACTAGCTAATTAGAAGGCAAAGTAGTATTGATCCCAGACACAATGACTTTCCCTATGCAGTACTCAAAATCATCCATAATTTGGAAGCCTCTTTAAAACTCTTATTCATATTTGAGTGATTCACTTGAGATCTTGATTTGGTTGGAATACAAAATGATGCAATACAGCCATTCAGCTCAGAGTTCACCTGAATTCAATGCACTGTTCAAATTCGCAAAATAACTTTATGAAACATGAAAATCTTGACTTCATAGTTTATCCAGATATGTCATTGGATCAATATAATGTGGATCATGGGTATATAGATAGTTGCATACACAATTTTAGGCACCCTTTTCAAATATATGTGTTTGAATGAATCTGTAAGTGAATGGAAGTAGACACATTTCCTACTTGGTATAAAGTTATTTATACATGGCATATTTCTATAAATGTGAATACTTGTTTACTCTGTATGAGCAGTTGTTTACAGATTCAGAATTAGAAAACAGTGAATATGGCAGGTACATATGTTTAGATATTCTTTTACTTTTTTAACTCTTCTCTTGACAGAAATAACATCTTCCAAGTGTTATCTGCTCCTGGTGATCAAGTCTTTCTATTCCTATATTTAGATATTCTTCCTCTCTTGTTCTGGTATAATTATTCTGGTTCAGAGATATTAAGCCTTTTGTCTTTACTATATTTATTTCTTTCTTTCTTTCTTTCTTTCTTCTGTCTCTATCTATCTATCTATCTATCTATCTATCTATCTATCTATCTATCTATCTATCTATCTATCTATCATCTATCTATC
>JANHFT010002170.1:181615-199215 GCA_032467955.1 Pseudoxenodon macrops | reverse complement strand
CTAGAGTTCGTAATGCCTTGTTTACACAGGCTTGTGGGGCGATATAGACAGCAATTAGAAGAAATGATGAGAACTCTTGTGGGGAATAAAAAGGTTTGCAGTTGATAAGTAAAGATTCTAGGTTTTCATCACATAATTTATGTATTATAGTTATGTCCTGAGACCAGCTGTTGTTGATATATATGCATAAGCCTCCTCTCGTTTGTTTTCCTGATGATTCTATGTATCTGAAACCCTGGAATTGCATGCTATTATCATCAATTTCCTCATGTAGCCAGAATTCAGTAAAGCATAAGGCAGATGCATCGTAAAAATCAGAGTTGCATCTGTTTAAAAGGAGTATTTCATCCATCTTGTTAGCAAGTGAACGTAAATTGAATAGGAAGATTGAAGGGAGCGGTTTTTTTTAAAATTTCCCCTATTCCTTAGTTTAAAATTCCCGCCCTTTTACCTCTTCGTCTCCGTCGTCTGCATCTGGGTTTGCTTTTGTTGATCCATAGTTCCAGAGAATTAGTTTCCTCCTGTGTTAGAATCTCCTCCGCGTTTGTAAAGACAGGGGGGGATGAGGTTGCAGATAGCTGGTCCCTTGAATATGAGATCCGCAGAGAATCACAGAGAATAATGAAAAACAAAGAAGCCATTAGAGAGCATTTCACCGAGGCAGTCATCATCGGCGCCATCTTGGATCAATCCATAAAACATACAGTATATATAGTAGATAATGTATCTTTTTGTGTATGTACACATATGGCATACATACATAGGATAAAATAGTGTATTTTGGATGTTCAGTAATAGTAAATAAATAAGGAAATTGCATCTCATTGAAGCCTTTGAGGCGAGGAGAGGCCAGGCACCCTAACCCTTGACATGAGTGATGCCAAGTTGGCCACTCCCACCCAGTCACATGAGCGCCAAGTGACTCCCACCTGGTCACATGACTGCCAAGCCACACCCACAAAATTAAGCCACACTCACAAAATAAGCCATGCTCACAGAACGTAAAAAATTTAAAACCCATCCCTGATTGAAAGGTTTTTAGATTGCATAGGGCTGCAGGGCCTCAAACTGTACTAAATTCAGGAATTAAAGAAAATAGATCAATTGAATTAGGTAAAGTTAGAACATACATTAAGAGGATATAAGAACGATGTTAGGCCCTTGTAAACTTTCTCCCTGAAATATTAAATGTACTTGACATCAGTATAGGCTGTCTTGGCTGTTTGTATACTGTACCTATATTGTTCTTCTTTCCGTGCAACTTAGAAGTTGTGTTCTTCCAACTGCTAGCTAATTAGTTGAGGAAAAATGAGATAATGATGCTTTAGATATTTTGAACAGTGTCCAGAAGTACTCTGATTGTCATAAATAATGTAGTACAATGTCATCCATAGATATGGGATTATTTTCTGTAGTAGAGCTTTTTTAGAAAAAAAATTACTGATGTATGTTGAAAGGGGGAGAGTGCCTCATAGTGCTTTAGGTTGGCTATAGATCCGGTTCTACTCAGCAATATTTTTTCCTTTTAACAGTGACACACTGTGTATCTGTTGTACATATAAACATATGCACCAATTAAGCCATCATGAGTTCTTAGTAATCTGCGGTATAAAGCCTGTGAATATAACCACAACTGACTGAAAGCTTCTTCATTAGGTTAACATTCCTGGATTTTCATTTCATACCTCCTCCATAAAATCCTATTCATAAATTAATCTGCATATAGAGCAGACAATAAGGACATTTATTTATCTATGCTAGTTTGTAGAATATGAACTAATTCTTTCTATTTTTCTTATTGAAATCAAAACCAGTATTTGTATAGTCTTAATTCCATTTCATTTTCTATACCCTTGAATAGGAAAGGGAGAAAAGGAGGGTGATTTACTTGTCAGATATGTGGTTTGTATCTAAATTGGTTATTCATTTTCTACAAAAGAACTTGTATCCTGATTAATGCTGCAGGTGCATACTATTAACAAGGAAAATATTTTCTGCATTCAGAATAACTATCTGCTTATAGATTTATTAAGAAAGTGCTATGTAAGTGCACAATTCCTTGCAGGATCAAATCCTTATCACAATTTTTTGCATGTTTGCCAAATACTTTTAGGTAATGTATGGCAATCCCAGGTCTAGAATTTTATGGAATGATCACTGCACTACATAGGATAGATAATAGGGCAGTAATTTTTAGTGATGATGTGATAATCCTGGAGAAGGCAAGAAGGTCACACAGGCAGCTGAGAGTTCAAACTATCCTTTCATGCTCCAAATTTCCCCCTAATGCTTCCACATTCTTGGCAAGTCCCAGAGCAAAGTGTGTGCACCAGTTATGGGATTCTAATTTTTCTACTACCAGTTCTGTGGGTGTGGCTTGGTGGGCATGGCTTGGCGGGACGGCACCTTGCTGTGAGTGGCATTGAGTTGGCCACACCCACTCAGTCACATGACCCTCACCAAGCCATGCCCATCAAGTCACACCCACAAAACACTATTATTTTCTCCCCTGGGTCTGATTCTGAGGGGGCTAAACTCAGAATCTATCAGAGGCCTCCTCCTGCATGCCACCTGCTCTCCTTTTGGCACACATCACCCTGTTTCCCCTCCTTCAGAGGCTTCAGCCCTTACTCAATCTCCCTACTTCCTCCCCCATGGCAGCCTCTTTTTTTGTCCTGCGACCTTACCTTCCTCCCGCAGCTGGCTGCCAGGGAAGGCAAGCCAGGGCTGAGTCATTGCCACTGGGCTCCCCTCTAGCCTGCACTTGTTCATCCCCTTGTCATGAGAAGCCTCCCAGATGCCGCCTCTTTGCCAACTGGAACTGAGCTGGCAGCTGCGGCTGTCTGGAGGCTTCTTGCACTGAAAACTACCGACCTCCACTTCTGAAATGTGCCAAATAAGAGCTTCAGTCCCATGACTGTTGCCACCATCACCACCCTGTTCTATAGTGTGTGTGTGTGTGGTCAGCATGAAGATGCATGATGAAGGAAAGCAGGCGGCATGCAGGAGGAGCCTGGGAAGGCCGGAGCTGGGGAATGGTGCATTCCCCAACCTGGCCGAGGTGGGCGGTGAGCAGACACTGGCTCCAGGGCAAGGTGTGAGCCAGGAAATGGCATGTTCCCTGACCCGGCCAAGGTGGGCAACAAGTGAGCGGCAGCTCTGGGGCAAGGCCAGAGCTGGAGAATGCTGCATTCCCCAACCTAGCTGAGATGGTTGGCAAGTAGGTGGAGGTTCTGGAGCCTCAGGGAAGGGTGCATCCCTGGCCCCTGACCCCCAAACCAAGGCAAAGGGTGAGCGGGTGGCAAGCTTACCTTTGGTGAGCTGAGCAGAGTGAGCAAGGCATAGAGGCGATTGGCAAGGTGATTAGCTGGGCTGCATGGCAAAGGCAACATATATAGGGCAGAGATGGGAGAGGTGACCATTGAGTGGGTGAGTGGGGCGAGCAGCAACCAGGTGACTGGGTGACCGGGCAGGTGGGGGTGGGGCCACCCAGAGGTGGTATTTACTGGTTTGGCAAACCAGTTAAAATTGCCGCTACCGGTTCACCCGAATCTGTCCGAACTGGCTAAATACTACCTCTGGTGTGCACATACACATGGCAGCCTCTGGCTGTGCCCAATCCAGCAAAACAAAGGAAAGAGAAATGAGTCCACAAAACAAGAAACAAACAAGGAGTCTACGAAGTAAGGAACAAAGTACTGAGTCCATGAAGTCAGGAACAAGGCACTGTGTCCACGAAGGAAAGAAGAAGCAAGCAATCCTGCAACCTCCAAATGTTTATACCAACACACCAAACTCTACCAATTTAACATTTGTTGCCGACAAACGCCCCATTCCACAGCATTTCCTTAAATCACAGTCCCCAGGTGTGTCTTGTTAAGAGCAGTAGGGTGCTCTCCTCCTGAGTTGTCGAGTTGGCCAGTGCTGTTCCCATCTTCTCTCCACTCTCCATAATATAAGTTAATTAGAGTAAAAAGTATTTTATAATACTACTATATTCTATAAATTGAAAGTGAGTTGGTAAAAGGATGTAAATTGAAGTGTGAAAGTGAGAAAAAGATAGAGGGGGACGAAAAATAAAAAAAATAGAAAAGGAATATAGAAGGAAAAATTGGATGAGAGTGTGGAAAAGTATCTGTGAAATGATAAAAATGACTAGTACCACGACAATAACTAGAATGGGGAAAAAACCAGTATCAAACCCATCCGCAACATCTGCATCACCCTTACAACAGAGGTCGATAGAGGGAATGCTGGTAAAAGAAAAATCAAATTCATTGGTGAACCTACAGGGTTCTCAAAATGGACAGGATGCACTCTGGACAATACAAGAGACAATGATAAAAATGCAGCAAACTATGATAAATAACCATGAGGAGACAAGGAGGCAACATGAGGAAATAAAAATAGAAATGGGGGAAGTAAAAGAAAATATTAAAATTATGACTGGAAATATTGGGATCATACAACTGACAATGATAGAAAATGAGCAAAAGATTAAAAATATAGAGGGAAAAATGGAACAGGTAGAATAAAAAATGGAAGATATGGAACAAAAAAATGATTCAATTAATATGGAGTTAGAGGAAGCCATAGCCTATCTCGAAATGGAAAAAGCCTCATATAGCCTAAGATTTCAAAATGTGCCCGAAGATAAAGGAGAAAACTTGGGAGATAAGATGGCAGAAATTCTAGCAGAATTGGTACAAAAGGATAAACAGGTGATAAAGCGGGACATAGATGAAATATATAGAGTATATACTAACTATGCAAAGAGACATAGATTGGCAAGAGAGGTGTATATCAAATTCACAAAAAGAACGATAAGGGATGAAATATATAAAAAACCCAGAGAAGGGGTGTTGGTCTTACCTGATACGCTCCTTCTCATGGGGTGGAGATAGCATCCAGGCATGGGATGTCCCTTGTCCTGCTAGCCAATAGGACTGAGTCTTTCAAAGCTTTAGTAGCCCGCCTCCGTTGCTAGGTTACCCAGCTTTCACTCAGTCCTCTATCTAGGACGGACACGTGGATGCCTAGCTCCTCTCTTCTCAGCAATCTCTGTCTAAATCTGTGAGTTTAGATTATCCTTTTTGCGAAGGAAACGTTGCCAGGATACTTTGTACTCCTGGTCGGGTGTTTTTTTCCGCTTTTCTTTCCCCCCTGCCTTGTCCTCCGTGCCTGTGGGTGGCCTGATAGCCAGCAGGGTTCTAAGCCCTCAGAGCGCCACCAGAGCTGCCTACGCTCTGTTTCTCTTACCTACTCTCATTCCTATTTGGCACCTTATCAGTGGGAGGCTTTGTTTCCCTCCGGAGGCAGGCGGAGTGGCCGAAGGAGCTCTTTGCTCCCTTCGGACGCCTCTGGCGTCCGGTATCGGTTCCCAGCTTGCAGCTTTAACATCGGCTCGCCTGGTAGGAATCGAGGCCCCTGTGGGCTTAAACGGCCAGCAGAGCTCGCGCTCTCTCCTTCCGCTGGGGCAGGACTAGTGGCAGGCCCCTTTCCCCTCGAAAGCCGTTTCGCGCCCTTTTCAACAACGGGCGCCATTTTGGAAACGGCTTTAGTGACGGGCGCCATTTTCAGACAAGCTTGACTGCCGAGCGCCATTTTTAAGCTTCATAAGTGCCCTACGCCAATTTGCGGCTCGCTCCACCGGTGTTTATGGTGAAAAGCACCTTACGGTCTTAGTGTCCCGGGGAAAGTCACAAATAGAGATCTGATTCCAAATTTTGTATGGTCAGCCTGTTTAATTCAGTGATCTCTGACAAAAACTGTTCCTCTTTACAGCCTGCTCATAGGCTTCTGGCAGGGGCAGCACTTTGGCACCCACTTTACTGCCATACAGTTTTTCTGTCTCACAAGGGCCTGCCTACTGTTAGGGAGACTTGTATACCTTTCATAGTTTAATAGTAGTTTAAAATATATAAATAAATAAATAAATAAAAATTAATTAATCATTTCTCAGTTAGGAATTTTCCCCTAGTCAGATCCAATGGGGAAATGATCACAGAAGGACCCTGGAGCCTCCAACCCCTCTCCTCTTGGGGATGGCCCATCCACTTCTAAGGCCCACAAGCCCCATAAGGGCTCAGGCATGCGCTCAAAGGCGGCTGAAAGGGATGAGCGCCGCAGGGACAAGGCGATTAGGAAGATCTGCGCCCACTTGGCCGCACAGGTGTCCTTGCCCGCAGTGTCAGAGGGACACTCCCTCTCCCCAACCTGCACCGGCATCTGACCAGTTATGGGGCGGACTGCCCATGGAATCTCCTTCCACTGAGATCGCCCAGTTACCAGTCTCTGGGTCCCCTCAATCTGTAGCCCCCCCGCTGACAGGGAAATGGCGGGCCTTTCCGCTACCCCGGACGTACAAGAGATGATTGCCAGGGCCATCCAGAAGGGCATAGCTAAGGGCATCAAGCAGCTGGGCAAGGACCTCTACTCACCACGAGGTCCCAGCACAAACTACCAGACCAGCCTACAGAATCCCCTCGGATTCTTCTCCAGATGACTCGGCATCCTCCTCCCCGGAATTGTCGGCTGACGAGGAACAACGAGAGCTTAACCTGTCAGAAGACGAGGGCATGTCATCTGAACCACCAACGGTCTCCACCCTCTTTCAACCGGCCCTGATTCGATCCCTGCTCCACAAGGCCTCCTCACTGGCCGATTTGCCGCCAACTGTTTCCTCGACCAGCACCTCCCAATCTAAACCCTCCCTGTTCACGGAACCGACCGCAATGCAGGACGTGGTCCCGGCTCTCCAAATCTTTCAGGAGGCAGTACGCAAGCAATGGGTCAACCCCATTGCGGGCCTCAGCCGTCAAGCTCCGATAAAACGTTTTTCAATATTGAACAGGCCTTGACGGATGATCTGCAGCCGCCTACCATCGACACTCCTATTGCAGCCATCTACACCAATACAGCTATGCCGGGTGATTCAGCCGAGTTGCTGAAGCCGGAAGATAGGAGGACGGAACAGGCCCTGATTAAGACTCACCAATCCGCCGCTTGGGCGGTCAGGGCGTCCACCACCGCCTCCTTCTTCACGCGTTCCTCTTTGCTCTGGTTGCAGCAAAATTCCGGCGTCAGATACCAGAGCACATCAAGATCTCAATAAATTAGTTGCCGCTGCTCAGTTTACAGCCGATGCAACCCTTCAGTCTGCCCAATTCGCATCCCGCGCCATCGGATCATTGGTAGTAGCTAGAAGGATGCACTGGCTGCGGTCTTGGCAGGCCAACACTCGCCACAAGTGGCGACTGGCGTCTATTCTGTTCAAAGGGCCAAACTTGTTTGGAGCATCCTTGGATCCTATCCTTATAGAATCTAAGGACAAGAAGAAAATCCTGCCTAACCTCTCCAGGAGGGGCACCTATAGAGCCGCTCCATACCAGCGCAGGTCATTTCGCCCTCAGGAATCCTCGTCTACCTTTTCAAGACCTCAAGGTCAGTATAACAATAACAGACAGAGGCAGGGGCAGGACAGACAAACCAGGGGCAGGCAATTCAAACGGCCTTTTCGTGGGGGGGGGCACCGTACAGACACCCCAGATAGATCTCCCCAGGATCCTCCCATCGGGGGCCGCTTAATTCTTTTCGCCCATCGTTGGGAGTTGATCACTTCAGATGCGTGGGTCCTGAACACCATTAGGGAGGGTCTCTCCCTAGAATTACTCTCCATCCCTCCTAGGTTCTTCATCCAGTGTCCTTTATCACACAATCCCCACAAAAAACATATTATGGATTCGGCCATTGACCACCTCTTAAGTATACAGGCCATCGAACCGGTCCCTCAAGAACAAACTCGACGTGGTTTCTACTCAATCCTACTTGTGGTGCCTAAGTCCCCGGGGGGTGGGGGTGGAGAGCAATCCTGGACCTCAAGCGCCTTAACCGGTATATTAAATACCGCCGGTTCAAGATGAACTCCCTGTCGTCCATCTTAGCTGGCGTTCAACAGGGTGATTATTTAACTTCCATTAACCTCACGGAAGCGTATCTGCACATTCCCATCAGGTTGTCACATAGGAAGTTCCTTAGGTTTGCTTACGCCGGTACTCACTACCAGTACCCCACTTTATCATTTGGCCTCTCCTCTGCCCCAGGGTGTTTACCAAGGTGTTAGCTGCGGCCCACCTTAGGAACATTCCTGTACGTCTCCAGTGTTATCTGGATGACATCCTGGTCCAAGCCGCTTCCAGGAGTCAGGCAGTGAGGGATCTCCAGACTGTTATAGAGGTCCTCAGCGACCTGGGTTTCTCCATTAATGAGGAGAAAAACCACCTAACCCCTGACACCTCCCTTCTGCAACTTGGAACCGTTATTGACTCACTGGAGTGCAGGGTGTTCCTTTCCCAGGAGTGACAGACCAGTATTACCCATCTCATTGACAGAATACTCCGGCTCCATCGCGTGCCGTTGAGCTTCCTAGCCACGCTCCTGGGTAAAATGATATCTTGCATTGCTATTATCCCCTGGGCACGACTGCACTCCAGGGACCTTCAATGGTTTCTCCTCCCTTTCCAGAAGTCTCGAACAAACACCTCCACAAGAGTACTTCTCCCTCCGGTGGTGCGACAGTCTCTCCGATGGTGGCTCTCCCCAGCCTTGTCGAAGGGCTGTCTCTTCGTAGAACCCCAGAGGATCGTGGTCACCACCAATGCCAGCCTAACGGGTTGGGGCGCGCATGCCCACTCGGACATGGCTCAGGGCCTCTGGATTGCCACGGAGAAGTCTCACAACATCAACTTCCTGGAACTATGGGCGGCCTTTCTGGGTCTTCGACGCCTGCAACACCTCACAGTCAGTCAGCATATCCTGGTGCTCACTGACAACATGTGCACCCAGGCACACATCAACTGACTGGGAGGGACAAGTTCCCGGACGCTGATGCGGGAGGCCAAGAAACTGGGCCTCTGGGCGGAAAAACATCTGTTGTCCCTCTCGGCGGAAAACATCTCCGGCGCTACGAGCACGCAAGCGGACTGGTTGAGCCGGTTAACGGTGGACCAGGCGGAATGGCATCTCCACCCGACCATATTCCAACGCCTAGCACGCCGGTTCAGACGTCCTGTGGTCGACTTATTCGCAACTCCAGAGAACGCGCAGGTGTCCGGCTTCTTCACCAGGTATCAGATGGAGGGAGCGGAAGGCACCGACGCACTCCGCTGCGACTGGCCCCTCGGTCTCCTCTTTGCCTTCCCACCTCTCCCACTCCTTCCTTTAGTAGTCAACAAGATCTTGCGGGAAGGGGCAGAAGTTATCCTCCTGGCTCCGCACTGGCCCCGGAGGTCGTGGTTCGCGGACCTGAAGGCGTTATCGATAGCTGGTCCCTGGCAGCTCCCTCTCTCTCCTCCGCCGTTGAGCCAGGGGGCCTTGGTGCACCACAACCCCGAATAGCTCCGTCTAACCGCTTGGCGCTTGAGCGGGTTGCCTTGAAACATCAACACATCTTCGCGTGCCATGGTGACCATTCAGGCCTCCAGACACCCTTCAACGGAGCGTATCTATTCGGCGACTTGGAACATATTTTGTAGCTGGTGCTCGCGCCACAGTTACTCACCCGTTCTTCTTTCCATTGGCAACATCGTTGACTTTCTTCAAGATGGCCTTGACAAGGGCCTAACTCCCAACACACTCAGGCGGCAGATCGCGGCGCTCTCTTCAGTACTATCTTGCGTCTTGCTCTCATCACTAGCGCTCCACCCCACAGTGAAGAGGTTCCTTAGGGGAGCCACGAACATTTGCCCCCCGGTCGTACACAGATACCCGACCTGGGACCTGGCCAAGGTCCTCTGTTCCTTGACCTCTGGACCGTACGCACCGCTGCGGGAGGCCTCTCTTCATCTTCTCACCTGCAATGTTGCCTTTCTTGTGGCAGTTACGTCTGTGCGCCGCATTTCAGAATTGGCGGCACTCTTGGTGCGACAGGACCTATGTGTGTTCCACCTTGCCAGAGTGGTCCTTTGAATGGATCCTTCTTTCCTGCCCAAGGTCAACTCCTATTTCCAAGGGGCACAGGAACTGGTGCTACCCAACTTTTGCCCCAATCCTTCTCACCACCTCGAACAACAGTGGCACACGTTGGACATTTGCAGGGCGCTACACATTTATATACGCCGCACGGCCGCCTTCAGAAAGACGGAGTCCCTCTTTATTTCATTTCTTCCTTCAAAACTCGGCCACAAGGCGCAGTCTTCCACGATCGGACGCTGGATCCGCAGCACTATAGCCAGGGCTTACGACATCTCGGCTACTCCGCGCCCGCTGCGGATCACCGCTCATTCTACTCACAGTGCTGCGACCACCGCAGCATGGGCTACACAGGCTCCGCTAGAAGAGATCTGCAAAGCGGCCACGTGGACCTCTCTCATCCCGTTTATCCACCACTACAAACTGGACTCCTTTGCGTCACCTGACGTGGCATTTGGGCGCAGTGCTTCAACGGGTTCACCAGGTTTAATTAATCTTAATTCCCACCCGAGGACACACGGCTTTGGTATGTCCCATGCGTGCATGCTAGTTTCACCCACCATGGAGAAGGGGCATTGGTCTTACCTGATACACTCCTTCTCATGGGGTGGAGATAGCATCCAGCCCCACCCTGGTCAGATTTACCTATAGGCTCTGTTTCCTGGTCAGACTTACTTGTAGACTCTTTGTGCCTTACTTCCTTACTACTACTTACCTCTTTTACCTTTGGCTCCACGCGTCGAGTCTCTCTATTTGGCCTTCGAGAAAGCTGGGTAACCTAGCAACGGAGGCGAGCTACTAAACCTTTGAAAGACTCAGTGCTATTGGCTAGTAGGGCAAGGGACTTCCCTTGCCTGGATGCTAACTCCACCCCATGAGAAGGAGCGTATCAGGTAAGACCAACGGCCCTTCCCCCTTGCCTAAAAATTCCCGCCGCACTTGCAAGAGAGCACTGCCTGGCACCTCTTGCTAAGTTGTGCCCATCCAGCGGACAACTCCCCCCTCTGCCGGGCAGAGCGCCATTCACCGACGGAGCGATAAGAGTCCAGTCAGGCCAGCCGCCTGCAGCAGAGTTTTCCGGCAGCCGTGGCAGAGTCTTCCAACAGCGACTGCTGTGGAAGTGCGTGCCCTGCTCTGTGCTTCCAGCTGCATGCGGGGCTGCGACTCCCTTTGCCACCTCTCTGCCCCGGTTGCTAGAAGACACGACAGCAGGCAGCTGGCCCAACCGGCCTCTTCTCCGCAGCTTCTCGCGGTAGCATCTTTTGATGCTTGTAACAGAAGTGTGTGAGAATTTTTGTACTGATATGTATGTCAACAAGATTGATAATAAAGATGGGGAGAAACTAGAGTTGGCTCTATGGTGCATGGTTGAAAAGAGTTTGGTATGTTTAACCTGGTTAAGATAAGTTTAATGGAATACATAAGGTAATGATTTTAAAAAGTGTTGGACATAATATGGACAATAACAAAAAAGCAAAATAATCAGTTATATAGTTTTCTATATTCCTATATTTAACCTCAGAACCTTTTTGCTAGTCACAGGAAATCAAATCAGAAAATATTGGAAGAAAATTCATTATCTAAAAAGATGAAAAATAATAATGAAAATAATGTACCATATTTTTCGGAGTATAAGACGCACATTTCCCCCCCTAAAAGAGGCTGATAATTTGGGTGCGTCTTATACTCCGAATGTAGCTTTTTCAAAGCTTTTTTTCAGACCGGCTGCCCACAGTTTGGCAGATTGAATCTCACTAGGTTCAAGGTTGATTCAACCTTCTATCCTTCCGAGGTCAATAAAATGAGACTCAGAATGTTGTAAACCACTTAGAGAGGGTTGTAAAGCATTGAACTGGTATATAAGTCTAAGTGCTATGCTATTGTAAAAATTAAATTATTATTTGGCTCTGTTTTAACATAGGTTTTCTCTTTAAGAAATATATGAGATAGTAATGGGAATGTTGATTTAAATTCATCCATTGTAGCTAACGTATCTGATAGACTAGATTGGAGGTCGGCAGCCCGTGGCTCCATAGCTGCATGCGGCTCTTCAGGCCCTCTGCTGTGCCTCCCTGTCCCATCACTGATTGGGCCCATCCTTTGCCCCTTTGGATATTTTTGGAAATCTGGGTTGAAGAACTATTGCCAGCCGTTGCGGAGGCTTCTCTTTGGGCGACCCTCCTCCTCCCTTCGTGACCCTCTGACCCTCTTGTGTGCTTTGGCTGAGCCGGGAGTGTGCGCACCCGTGGGGAGACTCTCCTCAAGCGAGCGCCAAAGTACAGGAAAGGTGCGCGTGCACACACACACACATGGATATATTTTTTTTGGCCATATATGACTTTAATAAATATGATTGTATTGGTGTTACGATGGGGGTGGGGATTATAGTTTTTATATTGTGAGTTTTTTATGTAAGCCACCCAGAGTGACCTGTGTGTGAGTTGGGCAGTCATATATATGTGTTTAATATATAAAAATAAATAAATGTAGCGTTACTTGTAGAAAAAGTGCTTCTTTGCTTTTTCAATATGTGAATCCAAATCAACCTGATGTAATAGTCTGCATAAGCTAGTGATTATGAACATTAAGAGTATATTCCTGCAGTTTCTGTTAATTGTTCTTGATAAACAGTTGCTTCATTTTTTTTATTTTTTCAGAGCTTTTTAAAGGGCTTTGTGAGAAATTTCTTTTTTGCTAAGAGTTGCCCCTTCATGGATGGAGTCATGCCCCCTAGGGCTAACCAAACCATTCTGTGAGTGGAGAAAAGAGCATCTTTTTGTTCATACATAGAAAAGCAGAAGTGATCTGGCATTGAAGAGAATTCCTCTCTTTCACCATGCTCAGGTCACTGAATCTGAAGGGGAATTTGCTTGGCAGAATCCCCCCTCCTCCTTGCAAAAAAAGAAAAATCAATTAATTCCAAATCATTGCACGGTTAGATATTACAAAGGTTGCGAGAGAAGTTGAAAACTGATTTGGTACTGGCTGCAAATTTTTATTTATTTCATGGTTATTTCTGAACACTGCTAAATTATCGACAAAGCTGATTGTCAAAACATTGGCTCTTATCTTTTTGTGTGGAATTATGAATAAGATTGATGTATTTTGATAATTTTGGAGATAATTCCATTAGTTTCCCCTAGCCTAACGTTGGAAATTCAGCACGTAGTTGGAAAGAAAGCTATTCTGTGTTCTTTAGCTTAGGAGCAACATTTACCTAGTTGAGGAGTTTGCATGTCAACCAATTAGGAAGTGCTAAGAAATTTGCTTAGGTCCTTATCAGAAAGGGAAAGAAGGAACAGGGCAAGCACACAGGAAAAAACCAAATATGCCTCAAACTTTTTTCTAGTTCAGAAGTTGCAGTTTGTTTTGCCTTTCTGTTTATGTTCAGCCAGCATAGAGCTGAAAGAAATAATATGTTTTTGCCAATTGTTAGGGCAAGGAAAAATGTGTTCCTATTTTGCAGCTTGGTCGGCTTGTAAATAAAATTGTCAAGCTGGGGTTATGAAACAAATTATATCTTTAGTAGAATTTTATCTGTCTATCCAATATCTGGCTTTGCAGTTTCTCTATTCATTCTTTTAAAATTACTTAATGATATTTTATAATAGCCTGCTACCTTCTCAGCTTTGTTGGAAAATATTATTGAGGAGGTGGAAATCTCTTTCACGGTTGCCATAGGTGTGTGTCAAATGAAGAACCAGTGCTGAAACAATAAAAATAGAGCTGTATTGCATCACTGCTTGATGTTTCATGTCACTTTTTTATGTCAGCATTATTCTTGTGTATATTTCAATAAGCAGAAGAGGGCAATGTAATATAAATAATACTGGCAGTTTTCTATAGCAGAAAGAAGGGAAGGAAGGAAGGAAAAAGAAGGAAAGAAAAGAAGAGGAAAGTAGTTTGCTAGAAAGTGTGCTGCAGAGTAAATATTGTGAATCTGATTGGATCTATTTTGGATTTGATGTGTATGCCTATGAAACTTAACAGAAAACCTGGTTGAAAGTCTGGGCAGAATAAGAGAGATGATTTTTAGAAAAGTGTTTGACTGAAGGCTTTTTTCCTTGACAAATATTTATCTTAAGTTTGCTAAGCTAGTTTTCTTAAATTAGATCTGTAAAGGTTAGGGTTATTGATTTAAGAAAAAAATATAATATTTACTTCAGTTTAATGTTATAATTAAATAACATTAATATTAATAAGCCTGCCTGTGCTTTGAAGTCCAGAGGTACTTAATATACACTGCATAATTGATGAGATAATTTGAATGTATTTTTATGAATCCTTCAACAATACTTTATTGCCTGTTTACGGTAGGATTTACAATAATTTTTAAAGTACCAACATGTAAATATAATCAAAACTGATTTTTAAAATGCTCCAAACTTAACTGGGGGAGGATAAATCAGCGATGCATTTACTGTATGGCATTATTTCTATCTCTGTGCTCAGAATTTTGAACCCTTAGTTATGCCCAAGTTAAGATTGCTGAGTTGATTTCAAAACTGTTTTTCTTGTTAAAAATATGGAAGTTCGTTTGATTATTATTTTTTGTTAAATTTACATCTCACCTTTCCTGCAGGAGTTCAAATGGATATTTTTGTACTTTACTCACTCAATTTATAATGCCAGGATTACCTTGCATTTATTTTATTAGTAGTGAATAGCTTTGTTTTACTAGTTTGTTAAATTTATTTGCTGCCCATCTTGTCACAGGCTATGCAAATAATATATGATCTCTACATGTTGATTCAGAGTATGTCTCATTTTATTTGGTGAGACTTAACTGGGTGGGGTGCAAATAATTGTATTGAGAAAACTTGTCTCCAGTTTTTAAAATCCTTCTTCAGTATGAATTGAAGATGTAAGCTCTTTCTTCTCTCTTTCACTTGCATAGTGGGAGGTTCTGATTAAAGCGTTTATGCAGGAAACATTTTCATGTTCAAACATCATCTTAGGATGCTAATATAGATCTTCCTTAATTAGATAAAATGTGAATTTTGATGTCAATATTAAAAATTGTTGAGATTTAAAAATTTTCATTCAAAATATGAGATCTTTCTGTGTTGTCCATTTAACATTTTCCAAATATGTTATGCAAAGCATATTATGTATTTGTTTTATTTAGTTATATTTCTAGTTTTTTTTAAAAAGAGTTGTTAAATTAATTGAACTCGGATTAAAGTATATCATACTTAAAAACATATGACATTTGTTTGACAGGTATTGTCATGAGGTGTTGAAGCCTTGTTTCACTGATTGGAAGACTGGACCTAAATGGCGCAGCATGACTTTGCTCCAGCCTGGCTTAATTTTCCTACTCCACCACCATCATCAAAGGTTATTTTTGCTATTTATTAAATTACTAACGTAGGAAATTTTTCCTTTCTTTTCCTTTCGTTTACCTTGCAATGACAACCATCCAGAACAGGTTTTCAAGGAAGTACTAAGGGGCTGGGTAAAGAAGGAATTTTTAACCCAGATGTTTTGTGCAGTTCTGCCCATTGTAATATTTTTTAAAGTCCCCTAAGGTAAATAGCATAAAAACTGCAATTAAAATGTTTTGGTGTTTTTTCAAATATTTATCCTTACTTTTTTCTATTTTTTGATATACATTTCAAAATAGGAACGTAGACTTCAATTCTTAATTTTTAATAACATCTATTTTAACCACCATTTTGAATTTGGCTACTTAGCATCACTTTCATGGTGAACTGTATTATAATTGAAATAAATGCTTTGTATTTATTGTTGAAATAAATGCTTTGTATTTATTGTTAATATTTCTTATAACTGGCAAACAAAAATGTTATTTCTTTTGTTGCAAAATTTCATTGAGTATGGAGGAATACAAGAAACAAGATGGAAATAAGTTGAAAGAAAATTTACATTGTACTTTGATTTTTAATTTTATGAATACAATTTATTTTTTGAAGTAAAAATCTGTCTTGATTTTATTAACGAAATGGAATACATGTGTACTTCCATTCCAAGTAGCACATTTTCCCCACCTTACAATAGTCCCAAAGATTACGCTTGAGGTATAATAAATCAATAAAACTAGCAGCAACTTTCTTTGATTGTAGTATCAACATTAAAAGAACGCTAGCTCCACCATGTGCTGAAAAGGTAGATTGTATGTAGTATCAACATTTTTAGAAAATGTGAATAATTTCACATCCTTGACTATCTAAACGTCCTACAAAGGATTTAAGCAGAAAAATCTAGGAAGAATGATGAATGAGTTAGTTTTCTGTATAGGTTTCAGTATGCATGCTCATAACACTAGAAGATCTCCAAGGTCCCTTTCAGCTCAGTTATTCTGTTATTCGGAATATTTGAATGGATGTAGTATATATAGTATAGCTTCCCTTTCTTCTTTAATGTGAGAATGTTTAAATGGTAAGGATTTGAGATTGCATTAGAGTTGTAGTAGTTGGGTATTGAAACAAGATTATTGTCCTCTGCAAATTTACATAATAGTGTGTTGGTTAATTTGTGCTTCTGAGACAAACAGCAAATAATGTTTGTTTTCATCTTTAGTCATCATTGAATTTTGAGAAACATTCCAGCACCTTTTCATGGACAGAAAATCGTTATGAAGTTAACCGTAGACGACATAACTCTTCTGATGGATTGGATCCTAGTTGTGGCCATTCAAATGGAGGTTTGTTTGTAATTTTTTGTCTTTAAATAAGGCATCAAAGTGTTTAATTATTCACATGGAATCATGATTTAAATAGATTTACTTTGTAAATCATATATTTTAAATTACAGCGGGATTATACAGGTTCTGAAAAATTTGGTATATAAGTTTTAATTTATAGATAGAATGAATAAAAAATATTGTTAACATAGTTCTGAGTCCTCTGCAATGACCTTAAAACCACTAGATATATACATTGTGCTTATTATATTAGAGTTGTATAAATGTTTTTAGTATTTCTCGTTCCTTTCTGGAAACTTACATGTTATTGGGAAGATACATATATTGTCCAAAGACTCTTCATACATGTAAAGTAGAATCAGTTATTAAACTGAACTGGTTTAAAATGTTCCGTTAACATGTTTCACTTACATTTTCCTATAATAAATTTTGTGCAACGTGGCATGTAATTTTGATTTTAATCTTTTAAACCTTATTCAAGGACATTCAGGGAGAAAAGAAAGAAATGGTTGGCGTTCACAAGGCAGAAATGGAACAGAAAACTCAAACTACAGAGCAGGATATCATAATGGAAGTTCACGTGCTCGCACCAGGAGCTTTCAGTCTGGAAAAAGCCAAGGATCACAGGAAAACAAAGCATCTGAATGTGAGACTCTGAAAAAGACACGAAAGGAAGAACCCAAACAATTTGAAGCTGAAGATTTTGTAAGTTTATCATAGTGCATTCAGGTACTTGCAGAAGGAAACTATTCAGAACATTTCATGAAATTACTGTTGGTTTTTGATATTGGGAAGATATTACAAGTAGTCCTTGACTTATGACAGGTCGCTTAGTGACCATTCGAATTTATGACAGACTCCCCAAAAGCTGCTTACAGCCTGGTTTAAAAGTTAAGGCGCAGCAGCATCTCCGTAGTCATTCACCCTTACGACCAACTGTAGGGATGCTCCCGTGCTCGGGGCG
>JANHFT010002170.1:167645-181515 GCA_032467955.1 Pseudoxenodon macrops | reverse complement strand
TGCTCAACCCCCCCCCCCCCCCAAATCTGCAGGGTTCCTGAAGCTACTCATTCACTGAGGCGGATGTAGCTTGGATGAATCAACTGGGGCTGGCAACTCCTTCCCATCCAGCAAGCAAGGCCAGCCGGTGTTTGCAAGCCTGCAAGTTTCTTCCTGCCCAAGGACTTTCAGGACTCAATGTCCTTCCTGGTTTTTTTTGTTTTGTTTTGTTTTGTTCTTGATGTAGCTTTCCCTTCCTTAAACGCAAGGTGTCTTTGTTTTAAGAGAATTCCAAAAAATAATCTTGGAAGTTGTATCTTGTCATCCAACCTCATTCTCAAGGAAATACTCTCCAGTGGTAGCCATGTTACCACTAATGATACTAGACTAAATGTTATTAAGTTACTAATTTCAGTGTGGTAAACCCATCCTGTTCTCATGTTTGATGTTTATCTTGCAGGCCAATATAAACCATTTAGATTATAGCCTCGCTATGATTACACTTTCCATCTGACTAGTATGGTTAGTTTACCAATTTCACTATCTCCTCTTACTGATTCAGAGTTCTTTGATAATGCTTATTGCAATCTAGAAAATGAGATTTCAATTACAAGACGGTTTCTAATGGAACTTAAACTAATCAAGCTGCGGATTTGTTGTTTTAGCCATCCCTGAATCCTGAACATGAGAGGGAACCAAACCAGAATAAATCATTAGCTGAAGGAGTTTGGGGTAAGACCCTTAGGATTATTATTTTGTATTATACAAACCATATTAATTGATTTTTCAGTAAGTGCCTTTGAAGTAATATTTGTAACTTGGGATTTTGGATTGTAGTACTGCCTTATGTTTAAAGTAAATATTTCATTCTACTGGAATAGATATATATGTATATATATATATGTGTCTATGTATATATGTATATGCATATATACATTTTAGGATTTCCAGGCTTTTTTCTTAGTGCTTAGGATACATTGAGAATGTTCTTACATGCCCTTAAAAGTTAAATCTATTTGGGGCTTATACTTTTTTTTGTCTCAACTGGTAATTTATATTCTGATTTTTCACAGTAATACTTTTGGAGGCTTCGTGTTAAAAAAAAAGCCAGTATCTATATGTGTGGGTCACAAGTTGCCCCCTCCCCAAATCTCTCAAATATGTGAGATTTGCAACATAATGCAGCATTATAATCACTACCTAGATGTTCATTCTTCCCTATTTCATTTTGCATTGATTTCAGTTTGTGTTGCAGGGCTGCTCTCCATGCTAATTCTCATTAATGGTTTGAATATTATTATTTTTTCTTTTGAATATTTCTGCAATTGGTTTGCAAGATTGGTGAAATCTTCCTCTTGGTTCTGAGTAATCATTTTGGTTCCTGATCTGTTGGGACTCAATAATTGGAGGAGAATTATTACGTTCTGTGTTTTTAGACAGAGCTGTTGCTTTGTCTAAGTCTAAACAGTGTATCACGAGTATCAGTGAATGCAAATACCTTATCTAAAAGCATTTCAACCACTGTATACAAATAATCCTCCATTTACAACCATTCATTTTAGTGACAGGGCAAAGTTACAACAGCACTGAAAGTGACATATGACCATTTCTCACACTTAAAACCATTGCAATATTCCCATGGTCACATAATCAGAATTAAGATGCTTGGCAGCTGGCATGTATTTATGACGGTTGCAGTATCCTGGGGTCATGCCGAGCAAAGTGAAGTCAGATTCTTTTAACAACTGTTTACTAATTTAACAACTGTATGATTCACTTAATAGCTGTGACAGGAAAGGTCGTAAAATGGGGCAAAACTGACTTAATTGTCTTGCTTAGCAATGGAAATTTTATTCTCAATTGTGATTATATATTGAGGTCTACCTATATATGAGGACTACTGTATTTCTGATTTAAATGTAGCCATAATCTAGAATGACATATATTTTTTGTGTCTTTGCAGAATACCCTCTAAATCCTAAATCTAGATCTCCACGAATGCTGATTATTAAAAAAGGCAATACAAAAGATTTGCAGATATCTGGATTCCCTGTGGGAGGAAATATTCATTCATCACAATTGGTTGGGAATGGAACTGGCCTGAATGTCTATAAAGGTTTAGTTCCTAAACCTATTATTCCACCAGCAAAGGTAAGATTTGAAAATATTGTACTTACTGAAAATAAAAAGCAGATAAAACTACAACTTCACCCTTTTGAACAAGAGCTGCCAATTCTGTTACAGAGAAGAGGGGGGCATTCTCATACCTGTGGAAATCATTCTCACTTGTATGAACAGCAAAGAAGGGGATGGGGGAAGAATGGTAATGGAGTAGAGAAAAAGTGGTTGTGCTAGAATGGAAAAGTGGAGAATAAATCTGGATGGAAAAATAGCAGATGGATCAGAGAGGGAGAGAAGAAGCCCTGCTTAAACATTGCAAAATGCATTTAGTTCACCAGGCAAATGTCCCCTGTGCTCCCATTCAATGGCCAATTGTGATGCTAAGCTTCAAAGGCATCTGTGCTTTTCCATCTATGGTACTATATGGTTAGTCCTTGGCTTATGATCATAATTGAGCCCACAATTTCATCATAAGTCTTGATAGTCATAAAGCAGGTCATGATATGACCAGACCCGATTTTATTACCTGTTTTGAGTCAGTTGTTAAGCAAATGTGACGGTTATTAAGTGAACCCACTGTTCACTATGGAGCAGTTTTTGTGAAAAAATGGAAGTAAAGGCCAATTTGTGGGGACAGTTGGAATTGCAGTCCCATGTTTGTAGCTATACATGTGGGTCAATAGCTGAGTGCCCAAAATGCAGTCATGTGACCATGGGGAAAGGTGAATGTTGTAACTTCAAATCTGGATCATAGATCCCATTTTCGGGGTCTGTTGTAACTTCGAACGTTTGCTAGGCAGCTGCGCATAAGTTGATGACTATCTGTAGCCATTTCTGCTTTTGCCCATCCAGTGAACGTAAGTAGACATACATACTTCACAAGCAGTAGGAGTGGGCCTGGGGCATACCTTTGTATTGGAAAGTACATTAAGCTTAAAAAGTGGATATTTTAGGGACTTTTATCTTATTTTGTAACAGTACCGTAATATGAAATTGCATGTATTTATCAACTTAATTTTACTCAATTGTGGACATTACAGGAATGTCTACAATTCATTATTGGCTCTTCCTTATATTTCTTCCTCAGTATAGGGACTTCCCTCGTCTTTGCTGTTTTAAAATACCAGTATATTACATTATTAAGGAAAATAAATGTAAAGGACGAGTTATTGTTGGACACTTTAATTGTTTATCAACCTGAGTACAAAAATATTCTACTATTTTGATATGTTTAGATCACCCAGTGGAAAAGCCAAACAAAAGAGAACAAAACTGGGCCTTCATTTCCTCATGACTCTGCATATGGTAGTGGAAATTTTAGTGCTTTAAAACCTACTGCCAAGCCTATTGGATCACAAAAATCAGTGAAAGAGGTACTTTTTTTTTGTCAAAATGTGTCTCTCTGACAATTTTGAAAAATTAAATGGAAGATCTGAAACAATCAATGCTACCTAAAATGCTGTTGATTAAACAAGAACAAGAACTTTTTTTTGCCACTCATTACATTTCTTCTTCTCTTTAGTGTAATCGGTCAAATTCGTTATCTCCAGTTGATAAACTTGGCCAACCTCGTTTAACTAAATTAACACGAACACGCACTGATAAGAAGAGTGAATTTTTGAAGATGTTAAAACGGGATCCAGTGGAAGAACATGATGAAAACTCAGTTGAGCAAGAGAAGGTACAGCAAGTTGTGCAAGGAATAATATGCCTGTTGATCCATTACTTATTTTTCGGCTATCGCTAAGGAACCTAGGTGCCTAACAGTGTTTATTATGTGATAAGCATTTATTGCTTTTTCACATAATAAAATGTTAAACAAAGAGAATAACATCTATAATAAAAAAAATCAGTTAAATGTTGGAATAAAAAGATAATGTGTGCATAATATCAGTAATTAATACAAAACTTTATAGTTATAGTCCTTTGCACAACTTTGTGGTAGTGAGCCCAGTTGAACTTGGTGAGACTTCTTATTTAGGATTTATACAATAATGGGTATGTTAATTAGCAGCATATATGTGATTTTACTGAATCAGTTAATCTAGCCTTTACCTCAGGAATCCTTGAATTTCTTAAGGTATAGTTTTGACAGCACATTGTGAATATTCATAAAGGTTGGGAAAACAAGCAGCAATACTGCTTGGTTTTGTCCTTTTTTCTGTGCTCATAAGCATACTTCTAAGAAAGCTTATGTGTTGAGTGACTTTGTACATAAAAACAATGAAAAATGTAAAGAACTAAAGAGAAACAAATGGAAAAATAAAAGCAAATAGGTTAGCACATGTGCTTGCTATGTTGCTGATCCTACATCATACTTTTGCGATACTGTAGAGTTTTTTTTTAAAAGAAGGCTCCGTTTGCTTATGCACTTTACGGAGCCTCCTTAAAAAATAGAGGGTCCTTAAAAAAAACTCTTCAGTATCACCAGAATTGAACCTGTTGCAAAATAGGAGGAGCTTGCCAGGAGGCTGACTGTGTAAAGAAACTGATCCTTTCCGGCCTAGTTGCTTCCCTTAGCAGCTGAAAAAAACAGAAAAGTAAGTTGTGTACTGCTGTGCCCTAAGCACGCTTGAGTCCTGCAAGTCCTTGGATGGGATGTCCTCTTCCTTGCCAGAGTTTTCAAACTCCGTGTGCTCTGCTTTCCCCTTCCTTGCCAGAGTTTCCAAACTCTGTTTGCCCTGATCTCCCTCTGCTTGCTGGGTGGGAAAGGAAACTGAAGGACTGTAGGGACCCCAGCGCGAAGCGGAGCACACGATGCCTTAGGGTGGGGGTAACATTGCGAGGACTGAGACAGGCAAGCATGGACCTGTGCAGGCTTCTCAGGGCCTCCCCTCACCACCTGAACCACCTGTGCTTCATTTAATGACTCCTGTTTGTTTAACGTTTGCAGCAGGAAGAGCATGGAATGGGGTCATTATGTGCAGCTATTTCACTTGACAACTGTTGCGACATGCAATCATAATGGGCAGGCTCCATTACATTCGTTTTTCCAGGACAACCTGTAACCTAGTTTTTGGATATATGTGTAAAAACAGTTAAAACAATTAGGAACTACTTTGCTGTATGTTCAGTATTGGGATTGTTTAGCAGAAAGCTCTTTGTAGAGATACGTTACGTTCACCTGTAAAGTGGGGAAGGTGCTTTTGACCTGGCATGGGTCCGATTCATTAAAGTTTATTGAACACATATTTTCCTGGAACTGCAGTTGTGCAAGACCACGAAAAGGCACAGTTTGTTTCAAATGCTGCTGTTAGGTACAACAAGGACAGTATGTTGGGTCTAAAGCACTTTCCCGTGTCCATTTCAAATATCTGCACATTCCCGGGGACAAAGTTTAGCCTTTCCTAATTTTGGCATTTTCCAAATGTATAAACCTGTCTACAACTTACTGTTTGTAAATCTTTTTTTTTTCTTTTTGGAATTTACTCAGATATGTGACTTCTTTAACAGGATGATGATGATGATGATGAATTTAATTTACATAACAGCAACAGTGGTCACCAAGGGAGGGACGTAAACAGAAATTTTGAAAATGAGAGTCCTCAGCAAATGATCCAGTCTTCAGCATTTCCACAGACTGATGTCCTTTCGAGTTCACTTGAGGCAGAACATCGGTAAGTATTCATTTTATTAAAATAATTTTATTCATTAGCAGAAGAAAAAGCCATTGATTAGAATAATTTATCTTTAAGTTGTTATTTTAGTTGGTTATTTCATTTTTTAAAAACAATTCAGGATAACCAAATTATAAGATCAAAATAGGAGTAGAAATCTGAGTATAATGTAATTCTTCATAAAATAATTTAGGAGAATATTTTAAAGAACTAAATCCTTGATGTGTAGTTCAATTTACTGATGGACTGCTCTGTCCCAAAGGTGCATTTTCAAGAAGCAACTGGCCTTTGTTTTTCTTTGAAGACGTTTCGCCTCTCATCCAAGAAGCTTCTTCAACTCTGATTGGATGATGGAGAATGTAAAGATTTAAATTCCTTGCAGACTGCTGGTCATTTGCATTCTTTTAGAGAGCTGAGGCCACTTGGAGTTTTATCTGTGTCCTCAGGGTCACCTGCGTAGTGTAAATGGGTGTAGAACCTTCTTGGAACTGCTGAAAGTGTCAAAGACTAGAGATAGATGATGTCGTATCCCTCCCCCTTCCATTCCCCACCATCCAGACATAGCTGAAGAAGCTTCTTGGATGAGACATGAAACGTCTTCAAAGAAAAAACGGTCCAATTGCCTTTGGGACAACCATGGAGAATCTCCATAGATGGACTGCTCTGTAGAAATAGAGCAGGAGTGGGAGAGGTTTCCTGCCTTCTGTAATCTGACTTTGAAAAAAACTATGGTGAAATGGTTATAAAAGTGTAAATATTTCTGAACCTTATATTTAATATGAGGGGGGAAATATCAAGCCAGAAAGGGAGATACACTTTTTCTACAGGTTCATGAATTTCTGAAGATTTTTTCCAAATAGAAAAGTATTGCAAATAAATGTTGTAAATGTCCCTCTTTCAGGTAACTAAATTGTGTGCCTGAGGATCATTG
Organism: Pseudoxenodon macrops; assembly: GCA_032467955.1. Classification (NCBI taxonomy): domain Eukaryota; kingdom Metazoa; phylum Chordata; class Lepidosauria; order Squamata; family Pseudoxenodontidae; genus Pseudoxenodon; species Pseudoxenodon macrops. The sequence continues at coordinate 174,867 of JANHFT010002170.1, read as the reverse complement.
TGGAGTCTATATTGGCTTCATATGCCTATGTATATATGCCATCTTGAGCTTCTTACTAAAAGGCAGGATATAAATCTAATGAAAAATATTGACCCTTCTCTCTTTTTTTTAAAGGTTGTTAAAGGAAATGGGTTGGCAGGAAGACAGTGAAAATGATGACACTTGTGCTCCACTAACTGAAGATGAAATGAGAGAATTTCAGATCATTAGTGAACAGGTAAGATAAATTAGCACAATATGTGTTGAGAGAGGAATGTTTTATAGAGCAAAGAATAGATCAGGATACCTATTTAATATTTCCTAAAGTAATTTCTGTATCCTATTGTTGGTGTAATATTTAAAGATTTCAAAAGCCAACAAAGTTTGAACTATTTAATTTTCCAAGTCTAATTGTGAAATTCTGGAAGGTTTTACACATGTGCTGAATTATAGTTTGGCAGCACACGGGCAAGTAGAAAACCCCCTGAGAAAGCTGTTGACTTCCCCTTTCTTAGAAATAAACCAGGATTCTAGATCTCATTCTGCTTATGTCTTGTTATGTGGATCAGGATAACTAATTTTAAATAAATTATAGTTAATTGCTAAATAAACCAATTTCAGACCATGAGGAGGAGAGAGGGGGAAACAAAATTTCGTATTACAGCAAATTAATAATGGACAATATTTTAGTACCTTAAAATGCATAGAAGTCTTAATAAAAGAGTGCAATGGCTTTCAAGATGGAAAGTAATTTTTAAGTGTTCACAATCCTTTTACAAGGAAATACAATCATTGTTTTGAAACGCAAAATAGTAGTTGAGCCTCTTCAACTATTCAGTATGGTGGTTAATATTCCATTTTTTTCTTGCTCTACCATTCTTCATTTTCCCCCAACTTTTGTAGCCGTTAACTGACCTATCCCAATAGGCTTTCTCTAGTACCTGTCACATGTTCATAATATCAATGGAGATTATTGTGTTTGTGATGATAAACATAGAAATGAAAATCCATCTAAGTTTTACTGCCACATTGCAGGTTCAAAACAGGCTTGCATAGCTGCCTGTCTTCCAAGTCTTTTTACCTATAGGCTGTTCATTTAATGATTATTCACTTAACCACCACAGTAAAAGGGTCATTCAATTGGGTCTGGTCCCATGTCTCACTTTATGACCTCACTGACTTACAACAGAAAAATCAGTCCTAATTGTAATCTTAAATCGAGGACTACTTGAACTCAAATACTTCAATTACCATCTACTCCCATTTTTCTCCCATCTGGTCTGATTGGGACTCAGTCAGAACTTACATCTACTCTTGTGAGGTTTGGTTCATTAAACTTGAGTTTGCCTGTACATATTTCAACTCTTCCTCTTCCTATAAGACTGGAAGAAGATTAGTGATTATCATTCCTTACTTGAAGGAGGTTTTTCAATTTTGTACACTAGAAGGTTATTTTAATTATTATTTTCAGCTCTTAAGTGAAAAAAGTCTCCCTAAATCCTGGCTTACTATGCAATAATCAACAAGAGAACCACATATGCTCAAAATTAAAAACAGAAACTGTGTTCTGTACTATCAAAAATATATAAAGCTATGTTTTGTTGACAAGTATAAAACCCCAAAAGTCAAGATCCTTTGTCATTTTAATTCTAATTCTGTTTGTTTTCCATTTCAGCTGCAAAAAAATGGCCTCAGAAAAAATTGCATTCTAAAAAATGGTCTCATCTGTGACTTCAAGTTCAACCCCTGGAAAAACAGCACTTTCAAAGCAATGCTTGAGAATGAAGATACAGAGACAAGCAGCAGTGACACATCAGATGATGATGCGTGAAGAAGTTGAAGATTTGTACTGCATCTCATGCAATTTAAGAAATGTTGAAAAAAGGAGAACGATACTCTTATGGTAGTGATATGCACCAGTAGAAGGAGGATCTCTGGGACTCCTGGCGAAGGAACCTAAGATTGTTATGCTAATGAGCTGTGTTGAACCTGATTTTTAATTTCTTTGTAAATGGATGTTGTAGAAACGAGAACTTTTTTCCACATTGCCTTTCTTCATCACTGCAGCATTTCTCTGACTAGCAATGTGATAATGTAAGAGAATGAGATTTTCTCATTTAATAATAATAAAAAAAAGATTATGTAATATTTGGCAAAGTTTTGTCTTAAAACTGTGCAGGTGTAAGGGATAAAATGGCAGCTTGACTCAGTATGTTGCTCACTGAGGCAGATTTATTTTACAATGGAAATTTTGATTGTTCACTTTGTGCACAGACAGTATACCGAGAAGCATGTTTGCTAACAAGAGTGCACTAAAACATCTATTTCCTGAACTGTTACGGTTCTACTTCTTGAAAGAAAGCGGTAATTCTCTAGCAGTTTATTCTATATAGTAATTATGAAAAGACTTGCTTCAGTTCCAGATTTTATGGAAGTGGTGTAAATCAAAAGCTTTATTTGGATGCTGCAAGACCCAGGAATCTGGATCCTACAAAATTGGTTCTGATCCTTGTGGGGAAAATAAATATTATTTTGATAAATTATTCAGATGCAGAAAGTTTATTTCGTGGGCTGGATCTATCCAACATGTACAAAATAAAAACTCTTAGAATCTTGAAACATTCCACTGAATATACTGATCTAAAATTGTCCTTTATTCAAGATACTTTTAATTTCAGAATTAATCTTGACTGCTTTGTGTTGTGTACAACTTATCGGTTTGTTCTGCATCTAAAATAGAACACTAGCTTCTGGATTAGTTATATAGAATTCAAGAGTAAAACTGGATGTACTATATTCTATAAATTTTATATAGTACCTAGTTTATGGTTTGCTATGTAGTCTTTGCTTTAAAGTGGAAAACGGTCAGTTTGTAGAAACTATAAAAGTCAACAAGTTGCCTGTAAACCTTGCACCATTTAGATTTTTGATAAATGAATTCTCTGATTCAGCTATGCAAAGGAAAAGTTACACAGAAACCAGCATTTTCTCTTGAAAGCTGTTCCTTTAAGGCAGGGATCCCCACCCCCCGGGCCGCAACCCACTACTGGGCCTTAGGCTGTTTGGAACCGGACTGCGGAAGTGGTGGAGGTGCATGCGCAAATCCCCACTTGCGTGAGCAGTGAACAAATGTGTGGGTGTGCGTGCCCACTGCTTGCGCAAATGGAGCTGTGTGCATGTGTGCTTGCCTGCCACTCATGCAGACACCACCACAACCACCACCCGGGCCTGCCATTCCACAACGCTGGAAAGGTTGGGGAACTCTGCTTTAAGGGATACTTGCTGGAATGAGGAAGTAGAAGAGACTCTGGATGACCTTTGTTCCCCACAGTAGTTAAGCGATTCACTGAAATTGTTAAGTGAATTAGGTGGGTTGTTAAGCCAGTCTGGCTTCCTTCATTGACTTGTTTGTTGGAAGCCAGTTGGGAAGGTTGCAAACAATGATCACATGACCCTGGGGCACTGCAGCAGCCTAAATAACATGCCTGTTGCCCAGCACCTTAATTTTGATCACATGACCTTGGTCATGCTGTGTGAGTACGAGGATCAGTTGCAAGTCACTTTTTCAGTGCTGTTGTGACTTTGAAGACTGAAGACTCACTAAATGAATGGTTGTAAGTCGAGGACTATCTGTAATGGCTGCAAAAAAATGAGGATGATGATTGTGCAATATGGGTAGAAAGAAAAAGGTAGGTGCAAAGAATGTAGTCAAGACCAAGGAACAGTCAAGATTAAAATAGAGAATATCCTGAGCAATTTTGAAGGAAATAAAACATCATTAGGAAGTGAATGAATGAAGAGGAGCCTCTAGTGAAATTAATGTAAACAAAAACACTGAAATATTTTCACATAAGTAAATGAAGAAATTTTGGAAGAAATACTTTTTAGAAATTTATATGCGATCCATTTGATGTAAATGTTAGAATCTAAGATACTTTTTTGGGGAAAAGCATAAATGCTAGTGAGAAGTCTTCAGGTGTAGATTGTGTAAGCAGAAAAATATACCTGGTTTGTTTATGGAATGGCTGTGTATGAGAGGCAACTGTATCCATGCCTTATTGAAAGGCAGTGACAAGACAGGAAAAGATAGGAATAAATAAAAACTACTACAGGGTATTAGTTTGTTAATGAGAAGCTGTTGGGAAAATCCTCCAAGAGATAATACGTGACAATGAGCAAAGTTACAAAAGGTAGTGTAATGTGGTTATAGCCCGGCAAGCATGTATGAAGAATTCAACAGGATATTAACTCTTCTTCCATTATCCCTGCAGATTCTTGCACAATAACCTTTATTTTATATTTGTTGATGTAGAGAAAATATATATAAAAAGTCGATAGGCTTTAATTATGGAATACTTTGTGATTAAGGAGCTTGCTTACTGAATGACAACAGTAGTTTATAGAGTATAGAACAGGGGTCTGCATTCGAGCCATTTGGACCCGTTTTCCACAGAAAACAAAACACCTGAGAGCTACAAAACCTGGGTGGGTGTGGCCAACTCAATGCCACTCCCACCCAGTCACATGACACCCCCGGCCCTGCCTACCCAGGTTTTGCAGCTCCTATTTTTTTTCTGGGGGAAATGGGTCTCTCTCCCCCTTCTTCCCTCTCATTTCTGTTTTTCTCTTTTTCCTGCCCCTCTCCCTCTGCTTTTTCTTTCTTTTTTCCCTTTTCCCTTCTTTCATTTATTTCCCTCTCATTCTCTCCATCATTTCCCCCTTTTTCTCCCTTTCTCCCTCTCATTACTCTTTCCCTCTCATGATTTTTTTCTTTCTCCTCTCCCTCTTTCTTTTTTTCTCTTCCTTCTCTCTTCATTTGTTTTCCTCTCCCTCTCTTTCTCTCTCTCCAGCTCTCATTTCTGTCCCTCTCCCTCTTCTCTCTTTCTCATTATGATACGCTGTTCCCTTCGTATCGGCTCAGGAAGGGAAGAGCAGCTGCCACTGCCACCAAATGCAGGAAGCGTTCTGGCTCTCCTGCACAGCTTGGCCAGTGCCTCTGAGCATGCAGTGGTGGCAGCGGGAGAAGTTGCCATTGCCACTCCGTGATCCCAGCCTGGGAGAGTACCCTGCTTGTGTGTGTGCGCGCGTGTGTGCACACGTGCACGTGTGCAAGGTAGAGAAAAGGAGAATTCCCTTTTCTCGTGCATATATGTGCATACGCATACTGTGCGCGCACACCCACACTCATACCCACAAGCAAGATACTCTCCTGGGCTGGGATCACGTGGCGGCAACAGGGAGCCCTGCTGCCGCTACTGCATGCTCCAGAGCCGGCGGAGCTGTGCAGGAGAGCCAAAACTCTTCACTTCCTGCATTCGGTGGTGGTGGCAGCTGCTCCTCCCTTTCTTTATAAAAAGCGTCCGTGCACCTTTTTAAGCTACGGCTGGGCGCTGCAGACTCAGCCCTTTCTGTCATCCTGTCCTCCTGGATCCCATTCCTAGCCAAGCAGCCCTCGTGTTAGCGAGGCCGACGTTGGCTGTGGCTGGGTTGGGCCAGTGTCTTGGGCTGGAGAGCAAGCGACCAAGGCATGTCCGGCACCAATAAGGGCTGGAAGAAGCTCCAGCAAGAGTGCGGTGTCGGAGAATTGGCTCCAGCCGCTTCTCCATCCCCCGCCTTTGCCCTTCTCGGGCCAGGCAAGAGTGACGGGGAAGGGAGGGTGAGGGGTGGAGCCAGCCAGTCGTGATATCACCCAATATCACAGCAGAAGGCCCAAAGAGCCACCTGCGGCTCCAGAGCCACAGATTGCCAACTCCCGGTATAGAATAATAGTGCTGGAAGGAACTCAGGTTTTCTAGTCCAACCTTCTGCTCAAGGCAGGAGATCTTATACATCCAAGTCAAATTGTTGTCTACTTAGTTTACTTTTGAAAAGTAAGTTTCAAAGTTTATTTTTGAAAGCCTCCACTGATAAACCATCCACAACTCTTGGAGGCAAGCTATTCTGACTGATGTAAAGCATATTTGATAATGAATGAAATGCTTAAGATAATGTTTAACGCTGAGAATGTCTTGGTGATTTAATGTATTAACAGACCAGTGTATAAGGAAGGCTTTTGATAATAGAGGTAACTTGGTCGGGGCATGAGCATTCAGATGATGGATGACCAGTTGGCTGAGATCCCAAATGCCAAATGATAGCAATAGCACTTAGACTTATATACCGCTTCATAGTGCTTTTACAGCCCTTTCTAAGCGGTTTACAGAGTCAGCATATTTCTCCCAACAATCTGGGTTCTCATTTTACCAACCTCAGAAGGATGGCTGAGTCAACCTTGAGCCGGTGAGATTTGAACTGCCGAACTGCAGCTAGCAGTCAGCTGAAGTAGCCTGCAGTACTGTACTCTAACCACTGCGCCACCTAAATGTTGACCTGCGAAATGGCCTTATTTTCGGTGAGGTCTTATATTTTTGAGGTGCAGGAGGCAGCTGCTGCTGTGTTTTGGGGATGGCTAATTTTCAGGGAATGGCTTATTTTAGCGCATGCACTCAAAAGCCTGATTGGGCTTATTATCCGGGGAGATCTTATTTTCAGGGAAACGGTATGTATTAAGAAAATTTATATGAGTACCCAAATCCGTGATGGTGACTCTGGGCAACTTACAAAGATAAAATAATGCACCATTCTTCTAGTGATAACAATCAGACAAACCACTTGTTAGGTTCCCTGCCCCATTGGCAGAACTATGTCTTCAGAGCTTGTGAAAGTGTGTCAATATTACATCATTTTATACCATGAACAAACAATCTACATTAGATACAACATCTACCTTTTTGATAGATTCTTTGGGGCACCCAATAAACTCAAAATATGTTGATAATTTCAACCTCAGCTCCGAAGAATGAATGTAACATTTCTTAAGACAAGTATCCACGGATGTCCAATTATAGAATTACAAATTGTAATTCTTCTATAAATCATAAACGTCAGACATGGGTTCCTACTGGTTCTATCTGGTTCTATAGAACCGGTAGTAACTTGGCGATGATGTCACGGAGCCGGTCCCGTTAGTGTCTCCGTGGGCTCCACCATCTTGGATTTTAGTTTTTTGCTTCTGCACATGAGCAGAAGCTAGTTTTCGATTGCTGCGTGCGCGTCCACACTTCACACACACACACGCAACACAACCCTGAGCGAATCAGCAGCAAATATATCGAACACAACCCTGATAAACATCAACAATTCCATTTTTAAAATTTAATTTCTGATAAAGATGAAATCAATTGCACAACATAAATGAGAACAT
>JANHFT010002170.1:120408-130885 GCA_032467955.1 Pseudoxenodon macrops | reverse complement strand
TCAGGGAATAAAATAATGTGCTGAAGCTGACCAGACTAAGGACGCTAGCCAGATGAATACCTGGTAGGCAGATTTTTTTTCCTCCCCAAAAACTCAGGCGTGTCTTATACTCAGGTGCGTCTTATACTCTGAAAAATACGGTATTTCCTTCTGTTGAAAAGCAAAGTTGATAATCAAAATAATCCCTTCTCCTGGTCTCTCAGTTTCTAGACTGATGCCTTAACCACAACAGCCATGCTCATCTCAATCTAATCATGATAAACAGATATTGAAAGCATCCCTTAAGCAGGTGAAACTATGGAAACCAAGCTAAGACCTGATAATAGCTAAATACCACCTTCTGAATTGCCTTTGTTATCTAGTTCTGTGGTGCTGTTTGGATGTATTCTTGTCTGAATTCAGTGAATCCTTGACAAGAAAACTCTGCCTTGTAGACTGATAAAAACAGAATCCTCTGCTTGAACTATTAGTTAGACATTATTAGCTCATCATAAGGAGGCTTATTATTTGGGCTTCTTTCACTTCCTATTTTCAGTCCTGCTCTAATGGTCCTCTAATCATTTCTCTTTCCAATCTGCTCCACCTCTGTACAATTCTCTAAAGGTTCCAACAGCATTCTTACCACTTGCTGATATTTGAGAGGATTTGAAACAGTCTGCAAAGTGCTTCGCTTCATTGATTGGACTCTTGAAGAACAATTTTAAATAACTGCTTTGCCTCTAAACAAGATTGAATGGATGGGAGATATATAAATATTGCCTAAATAATGCCAATCAGAGCTTTGAAACATTGGCTTAGAAGTCCATATCTGGGTTTTTCTAACTAGGGCCAATCCACAGTTATTTATTCCTGTTTCCATATCAATTTAGAGTAGAGCTCTTTTTAGGCATCCATGTTTTGTGGTAGCTGGGATTGCATGGCGGGGAGAAAAATGAAGAATTGATGGAGATGGCTATTCATTGTGTCTTTTTCATCCAATCCCAAATTCCTCTATATAGTCTTAGGGAAAGATCGGCTATATAAGGGTAGAATCTTGCTCTGCAGAGCTTATTAATTAATCTTATTAATTTCCAACTTTCTCCTGCCAATGTAAGTATACCCATAATTTCAAAGAGAGAGGAAATGGACACCATCCCCTTTGATTTGTATTTATACCTTCCTCTGTTTTAGGAGTTCAAGATGGTTTGTATCACACAGATGCGGAACCTGTCTTAGGTTCATACAACCCTGAAAAGCTTTGGATATGAACCCCAGATTGCATGGGGTGCAAGAAATGGTCATTTTTAATGAGACAGAATAGTATATTACTATTAGAGTAGTAAATTATTGTGGAGAAAAATCATATTACTTGTATATAATTTTTTAAAAAGCTTTATCTTGTTTGGGATGAGAGATCTTATCTTGTAAGGAAGGACTAAGAAGTCCTTGGACCATGTTTAAAGAAACACTGTCCTAAATGAACTCTTTCAGTTATCTTGAAAATTAATTGAACTTAGATCAAGTAGAAATTTTGTCTTATCCGATCCACTTCTATCTGTGGTGTCCAAAGCAACTGTGAAAGACCAAATGTGCATCCACCAGTGTAAAAAAAGTTGTACAACCTTGGTATAAATAGTTTTCTCCTCACATATATTATCTTCACAACAACCGTTTCAGATAGATTAATAAGAGTAGCGTAGAGACCGTTTGAACATTGCCTGGTGAGCTTCACTGCTGAGTTTTGATTTGGACATGGATTTTCTCAGACTTGCTGATTTAGTGATGGATTTCATCATACATATAGACAGTTTCAACCTACTTGGCTCTTGTTCAGCCCTAACTCTTCATTCTTCCTATTATTGGAAATGTATGATACTTTATGTGGCTCATTTTAAATAGAAAAAGAGAACAAAGGTATACAGATAGTCCTCACTTACTTCTCACAATGGAGATCAGCAACTCCATTGCTAAGCAGTGTGTGTCAGGTTTCCAACGGATGCCCTAATTAAATCATGAGCCTCGAGCCAAGCTTCAAAAGAAATCCAGTTATTTATTAGGAGCTCCATGTCGGCACATACCGAAATTAAGCCAACTCTGACCTCAGATAATTTATGGCCCTAATCATGACCCTGTTTCCCCCCTCCCCCCAGGGTGTGTGTCATCAATCACATTAGCCAACAGAGCAATTTCACAGGTAGTAGAGATCACTCCCCTCAAGCCGCTGTGGGTAACTCTGGGAGACAGCTTTGAGAAATATATGTCTGGAATGTGCTCCTGTCTTTGGCTGCCATGTTGCTTTGTCATTTCCCATCCCCCTGCCTATGGCAACTCGAGAGCAGGCCATGGATGCTTTCCATGAGTTGACAGCATGGTTGTTAACTGAAACATCTTTTAACTACAGTGACTTATAATATCAAGTCTGGTTGCAATCATTAATCCAGTCACTTTGGGTCAATAAGCACAATGTCAATGACCAGACCTTGTGACCTCCAGACAGGTTTCCCATTGATTTCATTCATTGGACGCTGTCCATGAAGATCGTAAATGATGTTCATACAACAGTGAGATGCTGCGACCATCATAAATGTGTGTTGGTTGCCATCTGAATCTGAATTGTGATCACGTGACTGCGAGGATGCTGTGATGGTCACAACTTTGAGGATTGGTCATAACTTTCCTTTTTCAATGGCATCATAACTTCAAATGGTTGCTGAATAAGTGCTTGGTAAGTGAGGGATGTGGTGGCTCAGTGGCTAAGATGCTGAGCTTGTCGATCAGAAAGATTGGCAGTTCAGCAGTTCGAATCCCTAGTGCCACAAAACAGAGTGAGCTCCTGTTACTTGTCCCAGCTTCTGCCAACCTAGCAGTTCGAAAGCATGTAAAAATGCAAGTAGAAAAATAGGGACCACCTTTGGTGGGAAGGTAACAGAGATCTTTGTGCCTTTGGCATTTAGTCATGTTGGCCACATGACCACAGAGACGTCTTTGGACAGTGCTGGCTCTTTGGCTTCGAAACGGAGATGAGCACTACCCCCTAGAGTTGGGAATGACTAGCACATATGTGCGAGGGGAACCTATACCTTTACTAAGTGTGGCAATAAATGCTGTAATTTGTATCTGTATAATATGCATCTCCTTTCAATGATATATCGAGATGCCACGCTAAAATGTCACATGTTCTTTACATGAGTTCTGTAGCAGACCTTTTACAGAGTCTGGCTGAGATTTTATTCACTGGTGTGTAGTGACATTAACAGGTCAGATGAGGCATCATGAGTAGTTTGTAATTAGTGGATAGGTAGCATATGACTAATTCAGAAAAGTGGAAAATAAAGAAGCAGCCAGAAGTGATTAAAAAGGAAAGTTGGCAGTGGAGAGAATATCTGCATGACTATTTTTGAGAGGAAAATTTCCATCATTTTGAAAATATTCTTTTCAAGCTCCCATATATACCACTAAGGGAAAGTCCTGCTTTTGAAGATTTGGTGGGGATTTTTTTTCTTTCTGGCAAGAAACAAGAAAATCATGTGCTGCAAACCCAAAAGAGGAGCGTCTGTAAAACTGTCCCTGCAGCATTTCCTCTGCAGCAGGAATGATCTGATGATTACTTGAATTCACCTTCCCAAATCCCAGATGGCTATCCCTCCGTATAAGAGGGACACACATAAGGGGGGCAATGGGCATGCTGATCTCAGATTGACACAGCTTCCAACAGCCGTCAAAAGGGCCACAGTGCAATACAGTTCAACCTAACTGCACCACAGTTGTAGTTAGGAACCTACAACTCAGAGCGAACTGGATTCTCATCCCATGGGAAGCTCATTCTATTATTTCAGCTATAGGAATCTGAAGAGCATATATTCCTTAGACTGAGATGTTGGGGAAGCAATATTTTCAGCAGACACTGTGTTTTCAGGAGAAATTTCATGTTCTTTTTTTTTTATGACAAAAGAACTATGGAGAACATCGTTCTGGACAAGATGCTCTTGGTGAACTAATAGCCAACCCAACATAGCATTTTCTAGACTTAATATTATTGACTGGCTTGCTTCTGATGCTTAAGCTATGATTAGGGATTTAATAAGATCTGAGAATTTAACCATTTTTAGTTGCAGGATTGGACCCATTGATTCAATTTTTCAGCATCTTCACAGATGAAAGGAAGGAACATTATATATATTAAGGTATAATACAATTTAAGAAACAAATTACGTCCAAAGAAAGGAGAAATGAGGGACGATGATGCCCAAACAAACCATGATTGGGTTGATATTTTTTTCTAGTATGTAAAGCATGAAATTATGTACTTAAACAATATTTATGAGGTAAGCCATACAATAATTGGTTATCCTGTGCGCACCTGGTTAATAAATCAGAAAAAAGAAGTTGGACAAATCAAATACTTTAAAAATCATGTTCTCCTGTGCTTAATAATATGGGACATATTTCACCTGTGGGGCATGTTTGTATGATAAGGCATCAGAGATTTACCTTGGTATCTATCTTAAAATAGGGACAGGCAATCCATAGCCAACAGCATACATACTAACTATGTTTGTTTGTTTGTTTACTTACTTACTTATTTACTTACTACAGGGTAACTCTGGGCAGCTTACAATATTAAAAGTTCTTTAAAAGTTAAAGGTAAAATAGTTCTTCAACCTATAACAATCAAGATCTGTACACTATAAGCCTACCCGATATTCAGTGGCCTATTTTACTTTCTGAAACTTTATTTTAAAACCAAATTATGACAAACAGCATTTTTAAAAGGCAAAACAAGTCCCATCACATTACTACCATGCTCTCTGAAGTTCTTGGAACCTGGAAAATAAATGTCCATCTCAGGGGTGGGTTCTAACTTACCTCGTCGCTGGTTCACTGCCTCCTGCGCCTCGTGGCCGCGCCTCATGGCCATGCCTCATGGCCGCGCATGCGCTTTGCATGCACGCACATTGCATGCACTTCACACATGCTTTGTGCATGTGCGCGCATGCGCAATACAAAAAAATCCCAAAAAATCCCCCCAAAAATCCCGAAAACAAGATAGCGACACATGCGCAGTGCCGGAAACTGGGCTTCTGCGCATGCGCAGAAGGAAAAAACCCTCCCAAAAAAATCCAAAATAACTCCCCCCCAAAAAAGATGCCGTTGTCCATGGACCAGAACCAGTTCCATGACGTCACCAGTGACTTACTACCAATTTATAGAACTGGTCCGAACCAGTAGGAACCCATCTCTGGTCCATCTGTGCAAAATGGTGCTCACCCCTGAAATGAATGGGCAGATGCGATGGAAAGGCATCTTCCAAACACTTGGAGAATCCTAGCGCTTCAGAGAAGATGGCACATATTGAGCTGGTTAGTATAAGACAGCTTCTTCTACATGCCTGTGGCACTTCAGATCCTGCTAAATTATAAATCTCAGCTTCCTAAGGAAATACAATTAATGATTATAGTTGCTGAAGGTTATATTCAACAATATCTGGCATACCCTCGGATTAAAAAAAATTAGAAGATGTGTTTGATAAAAAAAAAAAGACCAGCAACAAGATGGATAGACTTACAGTAGCAATAAGTGTACAGTTTGAAGATTTGAAGGACTAGGTAAGGATCAGATAATCATGGAGAAACTCTTATCTACTATCTGCAGTTGGTAAGAGTTGAAAATAGCTTGATGGCACATAATCAGTCATCCAATTGGTAGTTCTAAGAATGGTATAATGGCTGGAACTCATCTATCGTGATCCTGATTTCTTAATAATGATGTTCCCTCAACCCTTTGTCCAGAACTACTCTTGATATAACCAATCATTATCCAAGAAACTCCCTGATGTATTTATGTACTCAATAGAGATGGCTTTGCTTTTAGATCTATCAGAACTACTTGCCTTTCCTCTCTATCAGGTAGTTGCCAAACATAACCAAATATGAACAAAGGGATCGATGTTGAGGCCCATTTATTGTGGAGTAACACCAAGTGACTTTGTCTTATCCAAAAGAACAGATGATGCCTGCCAGATTAACTCAATATTTTTCAGCGGGTGAACAGTGACTGGAAATCAATATCAGGACAAAGGTGGTATATGTGTGACCTACAGTCATGAGGGCTTCTGTCGATGCCCAGCCATACTGATGACTGTCTTTGAGGCTACCTGAAGATACTTAAACATGAGGATTCCATGCCAGTCTGAAAGCAGGTCCCAACCTGTGTTGTCATGGCATCAGCAGGATTGGAGAGCTGAAAGGATTAATTCCTGGTTCTGCTGCAGTGTAATTAAAGCCTCAGTAAAAGAGTGAAGGAAAGTATTGCAGCTCTGTTTTCCGGTTGGACTAAAAATTGTCTCACTCTTGATCCTGGGCCTTGAGCTTTAGGTCCTCTAAAGAAATAGTAGCTTCATGGCTTTGCAACTCCCCCTTAGATATCCTAAGGGGAAAGAAAAAGCATTGGTGAAACTGATACACAATTTTGGCAGGCTCTTCCATACACCACTGCAGATATTCCCACCACGGTGGAGTTTCTGACAGACTTTGCATACCAAGTTGATTAACTTCCAGCTACAGGGGAAACACCGAAATATATTTTGCAGCATTTTATCTGAAGCTACTGGACGAACACTGGTGAATGCTCCATTGTTATTCTCATTCCAGGGGCTTCCATTTCTCTCCTAAAGTTGCTGTGGTGTTATGCTGATAGTCCTGTTGCTTTCTGGTTGGTCTGAGGTAGCTTCCATTAAGCTTATTTTTTTATTTTTACTCATTGAGAAATACTAGAATCTTGGGGAAATGCATGGAAGAGTGTGGATCATCAGCTAGCTGCCATTTTTAGTGCTCACTTATCTATTTGGGGAAGGTTGGCTGGTTGAAGAACCAGGATACCTGTTGGGGACCACTCAATACTGTTTATAGTGAAAAGAGGGCTCTTGAAACTTGTCTAATGTTTCCTCCTAATCCAAATTTATGGGAAGAGTACTGAGTGGTATTATATTCCTACCAGGGATTATCTTTTTAAATATTAGAGAGATATACTAGTTCTCTTATCTGGAGGGAACAACTTTAGAGCCCTTGTAAACAGAGATGGGCTTCACCTATTGTAACAACAGTTTTCCCAGCACCGGAAATGTGAGCGTGTACGCACGTTCGCTTTGCTCGTGCATGTACCATCCACGCATGCGTGCGGTATCACAATACAAGGCAATTCGCTCACGTGGGCATCCGCACATGTGTGCGATGTCAAACAACACGGTAATCCGCTCACATATGCCGTCCACACATGCATGTGCCGTCAAAAAGACAGTGACGTAAGATGGGATTGCGCCCGGACTGGTGGGCAAGCCCACCCGAGGTCGCTACTACTGGTTCGCCCAAACCAGTCTGAAACGGCTGAATTGTAAAATATAAATCTGAAACATGAGTTTCACAGAGAGCGCTAATGACCAGAAAACTACAAAGAAATACAACCCTTGCATCCCACCCACCCCCATCCTATCCGAACCAATACTTCCATCCCCACCATCCAGTTTCAACTGTCAATAACTATCCTTCCATCCCCTGCCTTTGAACTAGTGCAGCTTCTTGGATGAAAAGCAAAATGTTTTCTTTTTCTTCAAGGGAAAAACAACAACAGGCCAGTTGCCTTTTTTGGGGGGGAAAAAAGCACCTTTGAGACAACTATGACCTGGGTGACATAAACTCTCCACAGACATGAGTTGCACATTTATTTATTTCACATGGCATAACAGAATAATACAGAATAAGTGCATAACGTTCACAAAAGCAGCATATAAAATGTGTATCAATATATAAAACACCAGGTACAGTGAATTATTTTAAAAACATACAATACAAATGAAGAATAAAAATATGAATTAAATTATGTTTGAGCAAGTGACTAAGGCTATGGCTGGATATCTAGATTGTTTAGCCATTGGACAGCAGTGCCCTTGAGATGATACTGATATTTCAGGGATCCAGGGAACCTTCTGAGGGGACATTCAGTCACAGTATGATGTAAACTTTGTGGGACATTCCCACAGTCACAGTTACTATTATCAACCAGCCCCCATTTGTATTTCCAGTATTGGCACCTGCTATGGTTGGTTCAGATCCGGTTGAGCGCTGTCTAGTTTTCCTTGGAAGATCAAAGAAGATCAAACCCGGAGGGGCATTGTACTGCATCAGACACTAAATTAAACAGATCTGGGTTAGAAGTTGCCCATTCCTGTCTCAATTGCCCATGCTGTCTCACTATCAAAGTCTTCTCTGTACTGATTGCTGTCCAAGTTTCCGCAGTGGGTTCTGAGATTTAAATCTGAATATTTGATTGTGACGGTCCTTGTGTATAGGTAATAATAGAGGTTCACTGATGGTAGCATTTAAAGAAGTGCATAGCGTTTCCTCTGTAAGCTGAAAAAAATAATGAAAGAAGAGGAAAGTGCAATTACGCAGCTGGCAGAGATGAATTCACATCCCTTAAAGCTAAGGCTTTCTGGCAATTCGTAATTGAGTCCTCTATCTAATGCAGATAGAACAGTTCTGCCAATTGTGAGAAAGATATCAGACTAATTTTGGTAATGACCAACTAATATATTGACCTTTGAACAGAGTTGAGAAAGTATTCCTGACTAGTCACCATTATCTACTATACGATCCCTACCTGAATCTTCATGAAACAGAAGGAAGTCACTAAACTACTGCAAATTAATATTGATTGATGTCCACTCTAATTATGAATATAGGACACTCTGTTGAAATTCCTTGAGGACTGGTGCAGGCTATCTATGTGCCCATCTTTTTAAAACAGGCAAGGTCTGATCCAGTCAGCTTATTGAGTGTGATTAGCAAACTAAAAAAGTGATAGTATAGAAGAATGCTGATTTTTCCCCCCAGTCACATAATATACTGACTTAGTGACAGATTTTATTTAACTTCATACTTGTGACTGGTTGTAGTTGTCTGATAAATAATCTTTAAGGAATACCCAAGGAACCTTCTTTATAACGCCTGACTTGTACCTTCAAATTGATCATTAGTAAACTATACATATATTTATTTTTATGGGATATTTTCAATAGATCAAACAAAGCACTTTCTGATACATTCCTTTGGCCAAGAGGGGCCTGCAATTGTAGTTCTGAATGAAGAATCAGAATCAATTTTGCTCCAGAGTCTAACCAAAAAGTGTTTATTGATAGAAGAAAATATTTACAGCTTAGGGTTGAACTGTGGGGTCCTTGGTGCTCTCTGAGCTTGATGGTTTTCTTGTAGATGTTTCATTACCAAACTAGGTAACATCATCAGTACTAAAAGGTTTGCTCTTGTTTTCATATAGTAGTGGCTTACCCTGTCAGTGTTGTTTAGTTGCTTCACAAAAAGTGTTTTGATTGGTACCAGGTCTCAAGAGCATCAGGCAGAGAAGGGCTATTTTGCACCCCTCCCTCAAATGTTCTTTAAAATACAAAGTTTCCCAGCATTCATTTAGGACCCTCCAACATGCAAACTGTGGTTACTCATGCTAAAATGAATCATCTTTAACTAGAGCTTCAAATTTTGCTGGGAAGGTGTGTAGCTAAAAGTCAGTCTGCATTTAATTTACATTTGACTTTGGAGATATTTCTTCATAACTAAACAAAAGTGTACTTTCTGTGCAGGTCACACCATGCTCACTGGATCTGGATGTCACAAAGCAAAGCGCACATTTTATAATTAACTCCCGCACCCTGTTTTGGCTGGCATCGTGTTGCAGGAGGCAGAGTGCTATCACACCCACCCTAGCCACGCCCCCAGTCACACCCCTTTCTGGCCCTCCGAGTTCAAGCACATCCCTGATGCGGCCCTTCAGACTCCAAGCCCATTTAACTATAGTTAAAACACGTCAAGTGAAGTCTGTGCCAGATCAAGTGTCACCCAGCTCAATAAGATTCGAGTTGAATACTATGATTTCTGGGTGTTCAGTGAAAAGTATGCCAGAGACTCAGCTCCCTCTGCTAGGTAACCATGACATGAAGGTGATGTGTGACTTGAAGATGAACGAAAAAAATGAAAAATGGAGAAAAGAAGAAAATTACTTAATTATGGAAAATCTGAACCACAAAACATGGATTTCAAAAGCACATGTTCAAGATTTGGAAAGAGAATCACCTGGATATGGAAATCAATTAACAAAGACTTATGGACCAGAGGCGTGTTATTTTGAAGCACAAGCTCTTCACTAATGCAGAATTACAGGAGATTGCAAGCAGAGCAGCATAAGATCAAGGCTCAAGTATAAATGATAATAGAGATAATTTAGAAGTGGAGCAAAAAGTAGTGGAGAAAAGGAAGGAAATCAGAGAAGTGAATGAGGAACAAGAAGGCTGGATTAGATGCTGAAGAACAAACAGCCAAAGTGTTCTGACCCAGCTGCTGGACCAAGGACCACAACACAAACAGCGTCCGAACAAACCTTTTTTTAATATTAACAAACTACTAATTATCTGTCTTAGCAGTCATTCTAAAGT
>JANHFT010002170.1:94871-106033 GCA_032467955.1 Pseudoxenodon macrops | reverse complement strand
AGCCTGGAGGACTTAAACTCCCAGAATTCCCCAGCCAACCAGCTGGGGAATTCTGGGAGTTGAAGTCCTCCAGGCTTAAAGTTGCCAAGGTTGGAGACTCCTGCTCTAGAGGGCTTTTTTGTATAGCTCTAAAGTTCCACCTGCTGAATTGTACTGCTCAACAGAAGAAACGTTTCTTTGCACTATACCGAACTTATTATATGGATCAAATGCTGGTCAAGAAATATTGAGCAATGGTCTCTCTCTCTCAATAAAAAAAGATACAATGGTAGCTAAAGATGGGAGAGACAGATATAATAGGAGCTTTTCAAAGGAAATGGAAGTTCTTCAGGATGATGGAGACGCCATCAAAAGAGTAAGGTGCCTGTGCCTTCATGTTCCCCAAAGACTGTTATTGGGTGCCTATTATTGAATCATGGTCCACCTCAATGGATACTCCTTGTGGAAATATGACGTCCCCCCTGTCCCCTTAGTTCTTTGGGGAAAGAATCAAAAAATGATCCCAAACCTGACTTTTAAAAAATCCTTTATTTGCTAAGGTAATGTCTAATTTGACCCCTTCTGTAATTCAGTTTTAACTGCAATTATTTCTTGTTTAAGAAGATATCTCAGAAGCCTTATCACTTGCCAGGCCCTGTCAGTTTCACCTTGCAATAGAAACCTAAACAACCCCACACAATCCTTGATGAACCAGGAATGCAAGGACACGCTTAATTAAATAATACTCACTTTTCTTTCAATCCAATTTTTTTTTCTTCTTCTGCCCCCAGTGTTCTCAGTGAATTGTAATAATAAATAATTACGTGTGGGAGAGGAAAAAACTCTGGTCTATGCGGTTGCATTCCTGATCCACAAGCCAGGCAGCACCTTCTCCTACAAGAGAAAATGCCCTGAGAATGTTTGCTTTAGTGGTTTCTGTTTTAAACAACTGGATTGGCCAGTTACGTTCCAGTTTCAGTGATGCCATCCACACAGTGTGGCCTGAGCAAGGTTGCACTTTCTCCACCGTTTCGTTAAAGGAATGTCACCCAGCAAGGTTTTGAGCTACGCATGAGTTTTGTTATGGAAAACAAATCTGTTTGCAGGATAGTTTAACTGTGGGTATTTAAATTAACTGCATCAAAATTGTGGGCATTTGAATTAATGACATTAAAAAATGTGGGTATTTGAAATAATTACATCAATTAAAATAATTTAAAGCCCAGTGATGTATTTCAGTCTGCAGTTTTGTATGCACACCACTGGGAGATACCACTGGCGAATACTAAAGGCCCTCCTGAATATATGTTATGTGTTGGTATTTGTCTTGTTTGGTTGTTTAAAAAAATAAGTAAATAAATAATAATAAAAAATAAATAAAGGCCCTCCTGAATAGGCATGCATACTCAGTCAGATGTTTAGATTTGGCATTTTTGTCCCCCTATTAAATCCTTCGCAAGACCCTGGTAGATGTTGTTTGATGATATTAAAGGTATCATTGCAGGATATAAGCTGTTCCGACAGATGCTGCCTTTTGCAATTGACTGATGGCGATTTTGTCAATGCCGATGGTGTTCAAGTGGTGACCCAAATGTTTTGGGATTGCACCCAGGGTTCCTATTGACTATTACTACTACATCTGCTTTCTTGGTATTCTGATGATGATGATTAAATCCATAGCATCAGCCTGTGCATTATCTGATATTTAATCAGTGTTATGCAGGTTAGCTTTGAAGGTTGTCTGGGACAACATGCAATACATTACATAATTTTCATAGCTTTCCAATGACTAAGAAGCCAGCACATCAAGTTCTATCTCTAGCTCAGCAAGCAAAGATCATTTCTCTCTCCGCCTGAAGTTTACATTGCATAAAGCAATATTTCTCAACCTTGTCAACTTTAAGATGTCTGAACTTCTATTCCCAGAATTCCCAAGCCAGCATGCTGGCTGGAAAATTCTGGGAGTTAAAGTCCAGATGCCTTAAAGTTGCCAAGTTGAGAAAAACCGGCAGAATTAGATAAGTTTCATTCTATAGGGAGAAATAATCTTCCCCCTTTTTTTTCCTTTTCAGAATCTTACAATTGGACCACTTTTTGTTGCAAGGAATTATGGTCAAGTTTAAACACTGCTCAAAGACTCTATCCTTAAAGAGTAAGTTATTTTAGTCTGCCTTCTAGTTTTAAAATGTATAATGAGCCACATAATAGTACGCCTCCAGTTTTGCACTGGTGGTAGTAGAACTCTATGACACAGATCGAAGGGGAGAAGAATAGGGAAAGAGGCCAGTTTGAATAGTATCCATAGAACCATCAATATCTCTTGTGCTTGAAGGACTGTACAAACCAAGTCCAATTTAAATGTAACAAATGGATCAGGGTCAGCACTGATGCTCTTGCTATTAGAATAGCTCCACATTGTGCACTAGAAACCAGTTGCAACCTTCCCTTTAAATTGAAGCAGTAGCTTTTGATCTGATAAATGTTGCTTGTACTGGTTTTTTTTTTTTAATGTAAAACCTGAAACATCAGCCAATATAAACATACTTCCCATAAACCTGAATATCCTTCAATTGATTGGAATATATTATAGCTGGGAAATGGGGGGACAGGAAATCTGACCTCTCCCTCACGTACATTTTTCAGAATGGTGCTTGCTTGGTATAATTACCCTTGAGGATATTTACCCTTCTGTCCTTGAGCCCTGCTGATAGGATAAAAAAAAAAGGCAGAATAAAGAAAGGAAGGTCTAACCTGTTACAGAAATGGCTGGCTGCTCTGGGAACTTAATTATGATTTCCCTCACTGCTAGTGTGTGGGGTGCTTCCTCTTCTTCTTCTCCACCTCCTCCTCCCTTGACCCAACTTGTTCAGGAATGTGAGAAACGGGTGTGACCTTCCCAGCTATTAGGGTGAAAGGAAGGAGCATACCAAAGTTATGAGGCAATAAAAAAAGAAATGCTGCTCGTTCTAATTGCCCCACTGCCCAACGGCTGCAACTCAGCAATATTTTGCATGGCTCCAATAAGAACAATAATTAAAAACAAGCCGGGGTATTGAAATCAGTAGAACAAGCTAATAGCTGTTATCTATCCTGTTCCTAACACTTTGATTATTTACTGTACATGTCACCTGATCAGCTGCTACTGTTGCTTTATGCATATTTATTAGAGCCATCTAAGTGAGAATTGAAGACTTGTGAGACAATGAGTATATGAGGTCCTTGATTATTTCATTTTGAGCTGAGATTTGTCTGAATGTTCCATGTGAATCAGCCCCATTAGGCAGGAGGCTTTCTTTTAATTCTGCTCCCCCTTCCTTTACTCCTAAGGAACCATGCCTCTAGAATAAATTGTGGCAAATGTTAACAGTGACTGTATTTCTCTCTAGTGCATCTAATTAAAAAAATCCCCAAAGTCTTTAATAGAGAAATCTTAGTAAAACAGAATCATTTCAAGCTTCACCAAAAAATGAAGCCAATCTCCAACACCTCTACTCTCTAAGTAAACCGATCTTGTGTTGGAGAAAGGGAACTTGGCATAGGAGAAGGTGACTAGAGATAGGAAAGTCAGAGTAGGTTTCAACATAGACTCAGTTACTTTAATATTATTTCTTGCTAGATTGAACAGGAATCGCAGCTTCCTATATTACCTAGTTCAGTGAATCAGGCAGGGGAGAGGATGCAAATATAAACCCTACCACTTCTGTAAGAACTGTGATTCGTGGTCATTTTCCAAAGCAGGCAGACAATCTGCTTTCCTTATGGTGTTTTGTATCATAAACTGGAGAAGACCAGAATGCAGAATAACAGAGTTGGATGGGACCTTGGAGATCTTTTAGTCCAACCCCATGTTCAAACAGAAGACTCTGTACCATTCTGTACAAATGGCTATCAAATCTCTTCTTAAAACCTCCAGTGATGGAGCACCCATAGCTTCTGAAAGCAAGCTTTTCCACTAATCGCTCTCACTGACAGGGATTTTTATTTAATTCTATATTGGATCTCTTTGTTAAGTTTCCATCCATGACTTCTTGCCTTGCCCTCAGATGCTTTGGAGAATGGGTTGACCCCCTCCTCTCTGTGACAACCCCTCATATTGGAAGACTACTGTCATGTTCTTCTTTTCTTCTCTAGACAGTCCCAGTTCCTGCAGCTGTTCATCATATGGTTTAACTTCCAGTTCCCTAATGCTCTTCTCTGTAGTTTTTGAGTCAAGGTGGCAGAGTGATTAGAGTGCAGTACTGCAGGCTACTTCTTGCTGCTTGCAATTTGGCAGTTCCAATCTCACCAGGCTCAAGGTTGACTCATCCTTCCATCCTTCCAAGGTGGGTAAAATGAGGACCCAAATTGTGGGGGGCAATGTGCTTTCTCTGTAAACCGGTTAGAGAGGGTTATAAAGCACTGTAAAGTGGTATATAAGTCTAAGTACTGTTGCTCTTCTAGAGTCTCAAAATCTTTTTTGCATTGTGATGACCTAAGCTGTATACAATAATTCAAGTATCTTACTTGTGCAGTATAAAGCGATACTAACACTTCACATGTCTTTGATACTATCTCTCTGTTGATGCAGCTTATTTTTAAAAATACTTTATTTGTTGATGCATCCTATCTATTGATGCAGGTTAATCTATTTATTGTACTTATGCTTTGCCTTTTTTCCTTTGCTTTCATATAGAGATCTCATTTCAGTTTTGCATCCAGTTTTGCAATCCCCTAAGGTAGGCCTAGGTCAGAAATAGTTGCTCTTCTGTTCTAAAAGTTCTCTAGAGAACTTCTTTACTGAGTCGGCATTTGAAACTCTATTTAAACTCTCTATTCCTAGTCCAGCATTCCAACCATTATATCACATTCAGGTTTTTACCTTTAGTTGATTTATTTTAATTTATTCAACCTGGTGTTCAAAACAAAACAGATACTTATCATGCAATCACCTTTGTCATTTATTCTTCCATCTCCAAATGGCCTGATCATTTGCTTGCATTCTTTCATCTCATTCCCATCCAATTATTCATATAGCATGGATTCCACCCCACTTGGATTGAATATTGCACAATTTATTCCATCTTTGGTTTTTTTCATTATCACCATTCGCTGGAGTGTAATATCAATTTCATAGACATTCAGAATAATGCAGATGAGAACAGTTCCTATGTTTTGATATGTGTTTTAGCCCTTTCATTCATACTCATGAAAGCAAACTCCAGCACAGCTGAGATGTGAATAAGTTAAAAGGACAAAGTGTGCGAAACAGAAGCATGGAAAGTCAAAATTGCCTAGTGTTATTATTGGTCACTAGATGTAAGGATGTCTCCCACTCCTTAACAACTGCCCACAATCTTGCAACACTGGACACTTATATTTGGTCACACACTGAAGCATTATTTCAATGTCAACTTCCACAAAAATTACATTGCTAAAATTATGCATTTCTCAGTCTGCACTGATGATCCCATTTTTCTTTCTTTCTTTGAACTTTTGCGTTGTTTCTGATTTCATTTTTTATAAAATCATCCATGGTTTGGCAATGCCATTCTGAAATAAATATGGAAACTTTGATTACAAGAATATAGGTAGCTGTCACAGAGTCAATGGTGGCTGTATTGCAAAGAAAATTGTGTATCCTCTCCCTCAGATTATTTAAAAAAAAATGGTTTTCATTATTTTTTAAATGATTTCTGTTGTCATGATTTTGATTATTTTGCTTTCTTGTTTTTAACTTTCTATGTTGCTCAGAGTCACATATGTGAGATGAGTGGCTTTTCAATTTACCAAATAAATATATTAAATAAAGGTTTGGAGCCAATCAGCTTCCCTGCCATTCATCAAGGAGATAGCGGCTTTACAGAGTTTCAGATGGTAATACCATGAATTGAAACTGTAAAACAAGCCAAACATCTGGAGGTATTGTCAATCACTGATAGAGATAGATAGATAGATAGATAGATAGATAATAGATAGTAATTGGTAATAACTAAAAAAGAAGCTGATTTCCCCCCCTTAGTTTAACTCATGAACAATGGCACCATTTTACTTTTCAGCTGTTTTACTTTTAGTTTTCTTCTTTGCAAAATGTAGTTATGGGGATTCTTTTGATCAACTCTGTTAAATATGCCCCTGTTAGATACAGAGAAAAAGAGGAAAACCAGTTGCTGTGAAGCAACAAAATGGTGTGATATAGATTATTCAAATCTGATTGCTATTTCATCTCTGGGATCTGTTCTGTTTATCTGTCTGTCAATCATATATTCATTTATCTGTCTAGCTATTCTTCCAGCAATTGCAAAACAGGAGTAATGAAGCTGCTGGGTTGGTTGCTTCTAAACTATTTTAGTGCAAGTAAAATGACAGCTTACCTGCTGAATCAGTGGGAAAAAACAGCAACATATAATTATTTCGGCTTTTGATGTGTGAGGTGTTTGACAAGTTTAGATACAGGATTCAAAGTCAATTCCATGTCACCGAGTTCCAAAATCCATATTAGGATGATGAAGCCAAAAGAAAGAATGAAAATTGTGTGCTTGTTTCAAACTCTCCTGAACTTTCTGTCAGGCTAGAACAAAAGGAAAAAAAAAGTCATAGACAAGAACCTGAACTGAGTCAGTCTCAAAAAGGAATGTGGAGGTATATGTTGTTAGCATTCAAGTTTGGTTGTAGCTCAAGCTATAATTTTTAAGGTTGTAGTGTTAGTACCACTTTACAATGCATTGCACCCAGTTTTGGTCGCCATGATATAACAAAGAAGTTGAGACTCTAGAAAGAGTGCAGAGAAGAGCAACAAAGATGATTAGGGGACTGGAGGCTAAAACATACAAAGAACAGTTGCTGGAATTGGGTGGAATGAGTTGTCTCCAGAAGCTGTGGGTGCCCCAACCCTGGAGGGTTTTAAGAATAGACTGGACAATCATTTGTCTGAAATGATATAGGGTTTCCTGCCTAAGCAGGGTGTTAGATTAGAAGACCTTCAAGGTCCTTTCCAACTCTGTTATTATGTAGTCCCTAACAGTTTAGGGATAAAACAGGGGTGAAATCCAGCAGGTTCCAACAGGTTCTGGAGAACCGGTAGCAGAAATTTTGAGCAGTTTGGAGAACCGGCAAATATCACCTCTGGCTGGTCCCAAGAGTGGGGTAGGAATGGAGATTTTGCAATATCCTTCCCCCAGGAATGGGGAGGGAATGGGGATTTTTGCAGTATCCTTCCCCTGCCATGCCCACCAAGCCACGCCCACAGAACTAGTAGTAAAATACATTGAATTTCACCACTGGGATAAAGTGACAAAAATTACAGAGCTTTCCCATGTTTGAAACTAGAAAACTCATCTGAACAAATCAGTTTTCTACTTATCAGTCCCGTCTTCCCAAGAGTACTTTATATCATAAATGTAGTCAAAAAAATAAGTTGTATTACTTTTCCACAACTTGGTCAAGAATCCTTTGCTGTAGTAGGTTGTGTGTAGCTGTGTAAAATTCAAGATAATATTTTAAAGTTTGACTCTGGCCCATGAACCATTTTCTTTCCAACTACTCATAATGGTTTTTGGAGAAATGTTTATTTCTGACTAAGAAAGGAACAGGCATGTGTTCTTGGATAAGCAGGTGCCAATATCTTGATTGTGCCTAATATTGCTTCCTTCATATGCTCACCAACTTGTTGCCACAATTAAGGAAAAGGACATTGGGAAGGAAACTCATGAGAGGAGAAAAAAACAGCAATTCCTGTTTTCAATGAAGGAACGGATGGCACTATGTCATTTTCTATCTTGCATTGGCTCAAGGTATTTTGCTGCCTGAGTAAAACATAGTTTCTTGAATCCCTCTCCCTACCACCAGAGCTAGTAGCACTATGAGTTGTTTTTTTTAAATCACAGCACTGTTGATAGAAGAGTTTCCCCCATTGCAGCTGGTTAGAACAGTTGGTTAGAAGACCAGGGCAAATTGCTTATTCACCCTCTTCGAATATCTATTGTCTGACATATTTTACCAGGTCAATGCCAGAGGGCAGGAGTATCAGTTAAGAATCACACCAGACATTGCATGCAGGGATATCCTTCAGAAAAAAATGGAATTAAGTCCATTTTGGTAAGTTTTTATTGTGGGTACAATGGCTCCTTTCAGTTGTAAAGCACCTGTTTTGACTGTGAGGTGCCTCAGGAAAACCACAACTTGACTAATTCTGTGGACCACCAAGGATTGTTCCAGACTGAATTTTGTTGTTTCAGGAAGGTGCGTTTTGTACTAATGCATGGATCCATTACCCTCTCATCTGGACTAGATGTATTTTATTTGCTAAGTTATTTTCCACAGCATGAGATTGCGAAGGCATCATGTATTGCCTGCTCCTAGCAAACTACATTCATTGTCCCAGGAATACAGCATCTTGTTTTTAATATAATCTGCAAGCCAGTCTCCAAAAGAGGGTAGAACCATTCACTATCTATCTGTGAGATGTAGGATGCCCCAGGCTTTGAGTAATGCTTTATTGTTGTGCATATGCATTGCTAGTACAGGTAGTCCTTGACTTACAATCACAACTGAGCCGAAAATTTCTGTTGCTAAGTGAGACAGTTGTTAAGTGAATTTTGCCCCATTTTATGACCTTTCTTGTTACAGTTGTTAAATAAATTTGGCTTCCCCATTTTTTTTAGTGCCGTTGTAATTTTGAATGGTCACTAAATGAACTATTGTAAGTCAAGGACTACTTGTAAATACATTATCCAGGATGAACTAAATATGTGAACTTTTGAAGGGTGTGTGTCAGGAGAAGAAGAAGGGGATTATGGGAATTCTTTTCCATATACATTAAGGCAGAGGTGGGCTTCTACCGGTTCGGACCGGTTCTACTGAGTAGGTAGTAGGCTGCTGGTGACGTCACGGAGCCGGTTCTGCTGCTCCGTGGGCGCCAGCATCTTTTTTGGGGGAAATTGTTTTGGGGGGAAATTCCCCCCCCGGATTTTCAGAAGTCGAGTTTCTGGCACTGCGCATGCGTCACCATCTTGTTTTCGCCTTTTTTTTTGAAAAAAAGTTTTTTACATTTTTTAAAGGATTTTTTTTCTTCTGCGCATGCGCAGAAGCCGAGTTTCTGGCACTGTGCATGCTTCGCCATCTTGTTTTTGGCCTTTTTAAAAAATTGGGGCTTTTTTCTACTGCACATGCGCAGTACGCGCGCATGTGAGGCACACCCACACGGCGCAGGAGGCAGAGAACCACCAGCGATGTAAGTTAGAACCCACCCCTGCATTAAGGTTGAAGGTAGCCATGAAAACTTGTTCTATTGACATTATTTTCAAATATTATATTGCTATGAGTTTATACACTGAGAAATCACACTTCAGAAATTGTACCAGATTACCATTAAATAGAATATAAAAAGAGCTAGGATGTTTCAGAAGGCAGTTTCAGTACATGGTAAGGTAAGCAATGGTAAAAGATTTCCTGAGTATCTTTTGCTGAACAGTTATGTCATGAAAGATTCTATATACAGTATAGGAATGAGAAAGCAAATGAAGGATAGACATCTGTGAGTTATTTTCACCATGAAACATATGGCATAACACCTGCAAGAATACGACGTGTTTCCATAAACCTATATCTCCGTCCAAAATAAATACATTTTGGCAGTCAATACATCCTTGCCTCTTTTATGAGGTATTATTTGTGGTGAAAATCATGTACTTTTATCTTTGGATCATTGGAGTTTGTGCATTGTGGCTAGGATCCAGTCATTTTCTTGTGCATCCAGAATCTCTAGCCAACTACTGACAACATATATCTGCCATTGTATTGCGGAAAAAGAGAGAGAAAGAAATAGAAACCAGAAACTGGCTATGATTCCAGGACTTAAGCCAATATCTAGCCCAATTCCAGAAGGTGGAATAGCATGTTTTTTGTTTACTGAGTTTTAGAAAGCTAGTTTTATGAGGATTTCAGGGAAAGAGATCTCTTACAGTTCTTCTATGTCAAGAAATATATTTTCAAAAACCAACCAAGCTTCCTGCAATTCTGTAAGAATAAAGTTCTTTTCATTCAGAATCACTAAGTTTTTCTCTTCAGATAATGTGTGGGTAGGTAAATTAGTTTGCTTTTTTATCTAAGTTTAACTGAGGCTGAAACTTTCTACCCATTTACCTAATTAAGAATAAGTTCCACTGGATTTAGTGAGACTTGCTTCTGAGGAGGCATTTATTGTCATTTGCTTTCCTCCAAGGAATGTAAAACTCAAAGAATAACCTGTTTATAAATTATTCTATGTAACCTGGTACAACCCCACCCCGCCTGAAATTCATTCAGAGATTTGATGTTGAAGCCTCCTATGTCGTCTTTCCAGCAAGCTTGGGGGTGTTATGAGGTAAAGTGAGGCAGTATCTTCAGAGAATAGACGATAAAATAAAACTATTCATGATAACTACCTCACTGGCTGTTTCTATTCATATGTATGTAACAAAAACCCCAGAGATGTAGTAGATAAACATACACATGAGAGGTGGGTTCCTACCGGTTCTATCCAGTTCTTTAGAACTGTTAGTAACTCCGTGATGACATCACGGAGCCGGTTCTGTTGGTGTCTCTGTGGAGCTGTCATCTTGGATTTTGCTTCTGCACATGCACAGAAGCTAATTTTTGCTTCTGTGCATGTGCAAAAGCTAGTTTTTGATTGCTGTGTGTGTGTGTGCATGCGCAGGCTTCACGCGTGCACCTGCAGTGCGACCCTGAGCGAACTGGCAGCAAAAATATCCACAATCCACCCCTGATACACATATAAACATAGAGAATAAAAGAGAAAAAACTTTGCATTTTCTGGAGAGGTAAAAAAAAAGTCAACACAGAGGTCATAACCATATCACTGAAGCATCCTTACCCTTTTAAAAATGCATCATGATGCACATATAAAAAAGAAGTGGAACTTTGATTATGTGGACACATCCACTATTGTATCTTTTTTTTTACTCCTTCTACAGATATGTATATAATTTGCTAGAAATTATACCAAATGTTAATTCTCCAATTTCACTTCAGTTTGAGTTGCTTGTATTTTGACACAAAATGAAGAAGAGGCAGGTGGCACTGAGATATGGATTATATTTGTTGGCTATCTGACAGGACTGCACAAAAAACAATTACTACCAACCTGCCTTCCATTGAGGACCTGTATACTGCACGAGTCAAAAAGAGGGCTGTGAAAATATTTACAG
>JANHFT010002170.1:75121-89658 GCA_032467955.1 Pseudoxenodon macrops | reverse complement strand
ATCTTTCCACCAGCAGGTGGCATAGCCGATTTTCTCATAAACTCCTTATTTTGTTAATGTAGATCTCCTTTCCATTCAAAACTCTTTTTAAATCTTTAAAAATTCCTCCAAACCAATTGTAAAAGCAACAATCTTTAAGATTCTTGTTTAATCTTCATTTTCTTTTCCCATAGAAGTCCAAGTGCCAGTTAGCTGCCAACTTCAGGCACTTTCCCTCCATTTTAAAAGTCCCCCCCTCTCTTTAAAATAGCCGATCGCTCACCCGGTTCCACACTTTGCTCAATCTACACTCCTGCACAGTTACTTAGATCGAGATTTCGTTTCCTCCAGACAAGTATATCTCCCCTCCAGCTCAGTTCGTAGTGCCTGCTCCCAGCTGGTGATGGTTCAAAGCCTGTCTTCTCAGCCGCTGGGTTTAGAGGCTTCAGCCAGGCCCCCCAGAGAAATTGCTGTTTCCCTGTTCATGCCAGCCCAGGCCCCTGTACTCCATTGTCCCTCCAGGACAGTTTTGGGTCAATGAGGACCCCCGGGACAGCTGGGATTTGACTGGTTTTCGGGAGCACCTGAAAAGCATGTCCTTTGCTGGGACGCTAGCCACGCTTTCCTCTAAAAAGAAATTTCCTAACAGTGAGTACAATAAACCAGTGGAATGGCTTCCCTTGAGAAGCTGTGGGTGCTCCATCACTGGAGGCTTTTAAAAATAGAGAGACTGGACAGCCATTTAACTGAAATGGTACAGTGTCTCCTGCTTGAGCAGGGGGTTGGACTAGAAGACCTCCAAGTTCCTTCCAACTCTTGTTCTATTATTTTGTTATTCCGTGGCAGTTTTTTTTCCAGAATCAAAGGATTAATTTCACGTCATATCTAAATACATTGCACAGATGTATTATTGACTATGCTATTAAAAAGTCAGAAACCAAATTTCCTTTTAGCAATAACAATAAGGCTGATCAAAAGCTAATGTTTTCTTACTAATATGATACATTTTCTATACATGTAACTACCTATGTGTAAGATAGAAGGAATAGGTAGGACAAAAGGAAGAGATTAAGTACTTAATAGATTAAAGTATACTTTATAATGCATTAAAACACCAATAAAACATGTGCTAGCACTACCTCTTGGGAGTTTGAGATGTTGTCCAGGTATTCACAGTCTCGGTAAAATATCTGCAAAAGGTGAGTCTTCTCCAGCCATTCCTTCTTTTGTGCCCATACCTGGTATACTCTGTGCTTTGCTTCTATCAGTGTTTCTAATACACTTTGGATCTAAAAAGAAGCAGCCAACTGTTATAAAATGTCAGTAATAATCTACAAAGGGGCATTGGTTGATATGTAATTTATATTGCTGTAACAGAAATATGCCATGGCTCAATTTCCAATTACAATTAGAGCAATTGTCTGTTTATACATGAGGGAGCAGGTGTGTGTGTTTTAATAAAACTCATTTTTCCTTTGAAAAGTAGCATATCTTGCTTGGTTTTTATCTCATGAAGCCTCTGGATTTAAAAACATATTCAACACAGGCTAATTTTCGGGAAATGTTGGTGGTCTGAGCTCTGTGCAAAGTTACAAAATTGTATTGTATATATATATATACTTGTCCTGTTGCCATTTTCTGTTCCAGCGCAAGCTCTTGCCCCAGCTGTGATACTCGCTCATAAATCTCATCTCGAGACTCAATCTCTGGCAATAGCTGCTGATGCTGATTAATCTTCAGACCACTGGTAGACGCATCTCGAATTGTCTTCTCAGCTGCCATTTGTCTTATCATTTCAGATGCCCAGGAAGAATAGTCCCATACCTTAAAATTGAGGAAAGGAAATTTAAGATGGGGTAAGATTTATATGCTTAAATGACAATATAGGTAACAGATGACACTTCCTGTGGCTCAATTCACGCATAGCACTAAAATGTGCTTACACATTGTGTTTTGCCTCAAACAACAACAACAAAAAACCTGTCAAGGCTATCTATCTATCAAGTATAGAATATATGTCCTTAGGCATCAAGGCTCAGCTAATTTTAGTTTACTTTATTGTCATTGCACCTCGTACAACAAAATTGAATGTCATCTTCAGTGTACATTATAACTATAAAAATAAAACACAAACACACATCCAATGGCAACCAATGATCCTCTGGGCAATGATGTTAACCTTCTGGAGTGCTGTCCTATCTGCCACTGTGAAATTGGCAAACCATACACAGGTGCAGTAAGTTAAAATATTCTCTATGGTGCAGTGGTAGAAGGCCACCAGCAGCTTATCATTCAGTTGTTGTTTCCTGAGAAGTCTCAGGTATGAATGCATAGAGAAGGGCAGGAAGAACCTCAACTCAATTCTGCATGGAGATTTCCAAACATGTAAGCTCCTCCTTCCCCTGCAAATCAGAACTACAAGGGGTCATATTTAAGTCTACATTCTGAATAAAGTACAGGTAGCCCTCGAATTACGATCACAATTGAGCCCAAC
Organism: Pseudoxenodon macrops; assembly: GCA_032467955.1. Classification (NCBI taxonomy): domain Eukaryota; kingdom Metazoa; phylum Chordata; class Lepidosauria; order Squamata; family Pseudoxenodontidae; genus Pseudoxenodon; species Pseudoxenodon macrops. Next base: position 87,185 of record JANHFT010002170.1, on the reverse strand, counting down.
ATTTCTGTCGCTTTTTGTTAAGTGAGTTTTGCCCCATATTACAATCATTCTTGCCACAGTTGTTAAGTGAATTACTGCAGTTGTTACGTTAGTAACATGGTTGTAAAGTGAATTCGGTTTCCCCATTGATTTTGCTTGTCAGGAGGTCGCAAAACGTAATCACATGGCCGCAGGACAATGCAACCGTCATAAATACAAAGCATCTGAATTTGATCATGTGACCATGAAGATGTCACAGCAGTCACAAAGCGTGGGAAATGGTCCGAAGTCACTTTTTTTCAGTGCCGTTGTAACTTTGAACAGTCACTAAATGAAAAGTCGATGCTACTACCCCGTATCATCTTAGGAAGGAAGGGACAACTTTTTGCAAACCTGTTCATTATCAGTGACACCATTTTAACAATTCAGTGTGAATTGGAACGTATTCGTGCCATTCTGGCAACCCATCCGTCAAACTTTTGTATTGCCACAGGCATGAATCTCTTTTGAAATATATGCTATTTGCAATCGTTTAATATTCATACCTGGCAACCGTAGGGTACCAGGTGCTTTAGAAAACACCCAAGCAAGAGAGTTCCCATCTGTAAGATATTGCCAAATGACACTCTCCAAATAGCAATCAATTGCCATCCAGCTGGAAACAATTAGAAATTGTTGTTGCATATAGCTTAAGTCATCACATTGCAAGAGTCTAATACATACAGATGTGTCAACCTAATCATAAAGACTGCTTTCGTATCCATTTTATTTTTACAGAAAAGTGCCCAACCAAACCGTTTAATAGCAGCTAAACAATCAAAGAAACCAAGTTATTCAATTGCTCCAAGTGGGAAACAGTCATTTAGCATTCCCTACGTAGCTCAATTGCTATTATCTCATTCATTCATTCATTCATTCATTCATCGAACTAACTTGCATACTATGAATCAACATGGGCTCACACTGGTTTACAAAACAGTCAAGGACAAAACACTTAAAAAGTTGAAATAAGTGTAAATAAAAGCAACCGATAACTAGTGAAAGTGACAACATACAAGGATAAATGATAATAATGAAATTGAAAACTAAATTTGAAAAATCATAAAGAAAACAAAAGAAGACCAAGAAATCATAGAATAATAGGGTACCTTGGAGATCTTCGAGACCGTAGGTGTCAAACCTGCTGCGCCACGTTGCTGTCACGTGACGTCTTGCGATGTTTTCCCCTTTGCGGAGCTGGGATGGGCATGGCCTGCGGGTGACGCATCAGGCCGGCGGGCCACCAGTTTGACACCTCTATTCTAGACCAGTGATTCTCTACCTTTTCTTCACACTGACCCCCTTTAAATACCTTTTGTGGCCACGGACCACCAAGACTGAATTCAATATTTAAATCATAACATTTCTTCAAGACTTCACGGACACAGACTATGGGTTGGGAACTACTGTTCTAGACCAGTTCCTTCCCTGGGGTAGAAATTCTCATACAGTCCAGGCAAATGGGCTAACCAGTCTTTGCTTGAAAATCACCAGTGATAGAGCATCTATAACTCCAGGAAGCAAGCTATTAGTTACTTTACTTTATTGTCATTGCACCTGGTACATCAAAATTAAATGCCATCTTCAGTGTACATTATACATAAAAAAATAAAACAAAAAAAGACACATCCTTCACATTCTATACAATCGTATTGGAAAGCCCTGATATTGCACTAATATTGCACTGTACAGGAGTGCGCTATTCCACTGCTTAAGAATTTTTATGGCCAGGAAAGTCTTTATTTTAAACTTAGATCTCCTGTAAACCATCCACTGGTTCTTGTCCTGCCTTCATCACCTGTGGAAAATCAATCTATATCCTCTTCAAGTTTTTGAATACTGCTATCATGTTTCACCTTAGCCTTCCCTTCTTTTGGCTAAATACACCAACTTCTTTTAAACCAGCGGTGTCAAACTCAAGACACAGGCCCCACATCTGGCCCATGGGGTGCTTAAATCTGGCCTGTCGAGCCGTCCTAAAAACAGCAAAAAACTGGCCTGCGGTGCCACTTGCAGTGAAAACAGAGCTAGGGAGGGGTGAACACAAGCTTCGTTTTCATTGGAAGAGAACTGGAGCAGGCCGTTGCAGCCGAAAACGGAGCTCCGAGGACGTGCACTACAGGCGCCCCCGACACAAGAGATGTTCAGCTGGCTATGCCCACCCCAGTCATGCTCACTCGGCCACACCCACTTGGGCCACCCAGGTAAAACACAACCCTGATGCGGCCCGCAGTGAAATCGAGTTTGACACCCTTGTTTTAAACATTCCTCATAATATTTAGCCTCGCGTCTCCATTTTCATTGCTCTTTTCTGCACTTTTTCAAGCTCCGCAACTGGAACACACTGGAAGCAGCATTCCTTTAGTTATTGTGATCCCAAACTGTCAGGATAGTGTCAGTGAGTACCATTTTGAAATGAACAAACTGGGAGTCTGTGACTATCATATGAGACCGAAGTAAAGTCCCGGTTATGGTCAGTGGTTCTTGTTGCAATTTTTTCAGACTACCTGAAGTGTCTGGACTCACATCAATGCCTTCCCATGCATAATGCATTCCTGTATTCCAACAGCATAACAGAAAACGTTGCCATGGGATGGATAAAGAGGCTATTTCTACTGAAGTAAGGGCACAAGTAGCACACAGACTAAAGTGGAAAAGGTTCTGTTTGATGCAGATAATACCTCTCCCTCTTAACGGCAAATATTATTCAGACACTCTCCATCTCCTAGAACAGGGGTGGGTTCTGGATCCTTTTGCTGCCGGTTTACTCAGGGTTGTGCTGTACGCGCGTTCACAAAGCACGCAGGCGCAGGCGTGCACAGCAATCAAAATTAGCTTCTGAAGCAAAATCCAAGATGGCGGCACCCACGGAGACACCAACAAAACCAGCTCTGTGACATCATCACCAAGCTACTAATGGTTCTAAAGAACCTGTTAGAACCGGTAGGAACCCACCTCTTCCCCAGACGCTATGACTTTGATCTTTATTTTAAGGACATCTTATTTTTGAACAGGTTGAATGCTACAGATAGATAAATCATCCACTAACAACCACTAAGAGTCAGTATTGGTTAAGGCACCAGGTTAGAAATCAAAAGATTATTAGTTCTATTTCCACCTGAGGCACAAAAGCAGTTGGATGATTGGGCAAAAGTTCCCCTATCTCAGCCTTAGGAAGGAGACAGTGGCAAACCACTTCCTAAACTGTTAGCAAGAAAATTGCACGGACTAATCCAGGAAGTCACCAGAAGTCAAAGGCGTTAAAAAAAACCAATAATGATATCTCTTAGTGGAAGTGCCAGTGTTTTGGCTTCATCAAGTTCAGGGGTCAGCAACCCACGGCTCTGGAGCCGCATGTGGCTCTTTCATCCCTCCCTGTCACTATTCGGCGCCACAATTTTGAGAGGAGCTTCCAGTTAGGGGGAGGGGAAGCATGGTGTGCCAGGAGGAGACTATGGCAAGGGGCGGGTTTTCTGGTTGGCTCCACAATTGATAGAGCTTTTGGTTAGGACAGGTAGAGGAAAAAGGACACTGCATTAGGCAGAGAGATATGGTGGGGAAACCGGACTTCCAGTCGGCTCCAGAATTGAAAGGGGGGGCTTCTGCTTAGGACCTTTGTGCCTCTTTGAGGGTTTAAGGTTGCTGACCCCCGATCTAGTTCATTAATACAGGCAAGCACTGATTTAGACTCTGACGCTGCCTATCCTGATCTGATAACAAGGACCTATAGAGTTGTATATCATGGGCATATTATATTGATAACATTTCACTTTAAATCACTGGATGCTTTGAAATAATGGGGCCATATAATCACTGAACAGCCTAGGGAGAAAATAGAACCACGTAAGAACTCGCAATGAAGACATCCAGAACAAGGGTGGGTTGTGGATCTTTTTGCTGCCAGTTCGCTCAGGGTTGTGCCTCACGCGCACAGCAATCCATAGTGAATCAAAATCCAAGATGGCGGCACCCAGGGGGAGACCGGCGGAACCGGCTCCGTGATGTCATCGCCGAGCTACTAACGGTTCTAAAGAAGCAGTTAGAACCAGTAGGAACCCACCTCTGATCTAGAAGCACCACTTGAGATGGCTATCTAGATGTAGTCAGAACCTCTCATATCCACTATGCTCTCCAGAAATATATCACAGAGTGCTAGTTCGGCCTACAGGTTAATATACCAAACTAGAAAAGGGGAGAGTATGAATCCAAGTCCCGCATTAGCCATGAAAGCCAGCTGGGTGACTTTGTGCCACTCATTCTCTCTTAGTCGAACCTACCCTACAGGATTGTTATTGTTGTTGTGGGGAAATAGGAAGAAGAAGATTATTTGCAAAAATAATTAAGGCTGGATACAAATAGATAAAGAATTATAGTTAATGGTACTACTAAGCCACAAAAAGGTTCAGGAGAATTTCACAATCTTACTCTTCCAACAAAGATTATCCCTGGTGCAATCTAGTTTTGGGTGCTCCGGCATGCACAAAAACCAGGTGGCCAGTGCCCATGCGCACACTGGAAACCAGCAGACCAGGTGGCTGGCATGCGCATGCAAACCAGGCAGCTGGACTCTGGTTTCCAGGACTCTGGTGTGCACATGCGTGCACCATTCTGATTTGGGCACTCGGTGCCGAAAAGGTTTGCCATCATTGTTCTAGAACATGAGTATCCAAGCACTTGAACTACCATAGGCGCTCCGAACACAAGTGGCATCAAGCTGGCCAAGCCCACCTTGGTCACCCCCACCCCCTGCTCCTGAGGTCAAACACAACTCTGATGCAGTCCTCAATGAAATTGAGTTTGACACCCCTGAATCAACACATGCTGAATGGGGTTACACTATTGCTGGGCCTTAAAACTTGCTCATAGGTCACATTAACTTGCAATATATGTTAGTTTTGGGTTCCTTTTTTTTTTGAAGGAATCCTAGCATAAACAAAGTCATAATGTGACAAGACATCTGATTGCGTTCAATTAGCATAGATATTTCTTTGCACCGTTTCATTTTGAACAGCACTTGGTGGATTTAGTCATGTGAAATGACAATCAACTTTTAAAGTGACTTTAATCACTGCAGATCCCTTGCTTTTTCAACGCCGTACAATTCTTTGCAAAATGGGTTAAAACGGCAATGGATGGATATCACTGTCTATGATAAACAAAAGTTCATTTTGCACCTGAAGACATTCGCAAAAACTTCCTGATCTTCTGCTTATTGAAAACTAACTGAAGTACTTTATGAGTAATCCCACAAAACCTCAGAAGGAACATTGATTGCCCAACTCATAACCTCACACTTTCAAAATATGGCATTTCTGGGAACAGAAATGTCCAAAATTGGATTAACTGCTTTTTCCTGTTTCTGAACAAAATAGTTTTCAGCTACCTTGGCATCTAAATTAGAAAAAAAATGCACATTTACGTGCATTTTACAAAGCACATGGTTAGTATAGGTCAAAGTTGCTCTGTTCTTTGTATGCTCTGTATGTCTCTGACTTTTAAACTGAACTTCTGGTCTATAAATAAGATCCAATTTTATATAGCAAGAGAGATAATAAAAGCCTATTCAACGAAGAGCCTTAGAAGATGCTAATCTACACAGTAGTCAATATTTTTGAGTTCAGTAAAAGTTAATTTAAAACCAGCATGTGTAACATTTCAATCTAAGAATTCCCCCGTGGACAAGATTCTTTCAGTAAAGTTTCAAAAAATTCAAGAAGCAATTCATGAATGAGATGTCCGCTTTCTAGCGAGATCATCAAAGCATCCTTATTTTAGAGTAATGACACGTTAGCATGAGTCACTTTTTTGAGAGATGGATGCTCATACTAGAAAGAGAGGGAGGGAAGGAGGGAGGGAGAGGGGGAGGAGAGATGTTAACTTCTATAGGGAAGTTTCCAAATAGCATGAATAATGAAGTGAGCCCGAGACTTGGTTCGTACAATGCACTTCCTTAATGTTAGTAGTTTGTTTTTGGCTTAGCATATTGTGTGATTCCCAGCTACTATGATTTGTAAGCCATAGTTTGAGTTAATATGCTGTGCGATCAACTGTAATTCATTTAATTAATTACGACTACACAACGGCCATATATTAATGCAATATGTAAACCATACCTGAGACTTCCGCTGCTGTCCTTTCTTGCTATCTGCCTTCTCAGGTAGACCAGACAGGAAACACAACCAGATGAGCTAATTCTACTTTATTTCAAAACTATATGAACAGAATCTTGCAAGTCTGAGAGTACAAATCTCCCGCCATCGCTTCCTAGCCTGAGAAACCAGGAAGATGCCCTTCTGGGCCTCTTATTCTCCACTCATTATGAGGTTACGGGCTATGCTCTCTCTCTCTCTCTCTCGCCCAGGGGTCTGCAACCTTAAACACTCAAAGAGCCATTTGGACCCGTTTCCCACAGAAAAGAAAACACGGGGAGCCACAAAACCTGGGTGGGTGTGGCCAACTCGATGTCACTCACTTCCACCAGTTGCATGTCCCCCCTAACCACGCCCACCCAGCTGGTCATTAGGGCAGAGAACCGGTTGTTAAAAAACAGTGGGAACCACAAAACCCTTTTGACATCTCTCTCTCTCTCTCTCCCCCCTCTCTCTGTATCTCTGTCTCTGCCCTGGCTGCTTCTCCCCACTGTCGCCCATACCTTCTCAGGCCAGGCAAGGAGTGACTGGAAGGGAAGGGTGAGGGGTGGGGCCAATCAGTGGTGGGATCACCCTACAGGGAACCACAGCACAGGACCCAAAGAGCTGCATCCGGCTCCAGAGCCGCAGTTTGCAGACCCCTACATTAACAATCTTGCAAGGCTGAAGTACTTCTCTTCCCTGTCACCATTACAGTCCAAGAAACCAGAGAGGGTCCCTTCTGGAGATATTTGCCACATCCACATTCCTGTTGCCAATTAAGCTTTCTCTTTTCTGATGATTGCCTGGCTGCAGCTCTTCCCTCTGTCTTAGAACGTCATTCTCACATAACATTGCAGCGTCCTACTAGTGAGCTACATTCATGGAGCTGTTTCTGTTACTGCTAAAATGTGACCCTGAGGTCAGAGAACAAGCAAAATCTCAGGTCAAATGTTTGGAGAAGACCCACCCTACTCATTGATTGCTTTTTCAATGGTGCCAAATTATAACATAGAAACACTTTTTCTCCTCCCCTTTTGACATACAGATCATTCTTGATGAAATCCCCAAAGTGCCAGTAAGCATTTACAAGTCAGATCCTAGCTATGTATCTTCTCTGGAAACTTAATAATGGGGAATAACGTTAGCATCACTTCCTTACTGAAAAAAAGTTTCTTTGGCAGCATTGGTAATCTGGGAAGTTAAACAGCATTGTCCTAACAAGATAAATAAATTCAGGAAATGTCTTCGTGATGGCCCTGCAAAGCTGCTTTTTGCATTTGGAGGAAATACCCATTGGTACCTCTGGGAGTTTCCATCCTAGTACACATATAGGAGGGACAAACAGAAAAGGAAAGACACATATACACAATACAGATCCTTAAAAAAATCATTGGAAGGCTTGTTACAGTTTTGCTTTCTTTTTTTATAAAAATCTACCAATGTTTAGAATCTGATTCTTTCAGTCTAGGGGACTTTTACAGGGCAGGAATTCCAATAGACTCTTGGAATTTTCATACATACTGTATATATTTTCCCATTCATTTCCTTTGTCTAGGGCAGTTGAATCAGCTGAGAGTAATCCCGCCCACAGAGGCAAAGTCCTATGATTTTTTTTAAAGCCCATGTACTGACAAAGATTTTTGAACTTTGGATTTAAATGAGATATGTACTACTACAATCTTACTAGAACCATTTCTTTTTACAAACACTTTTTTCCCCACAATCAAAACTTGAATCGATTTTAAGAATTTTGCATGGAGATAAAAAAGCATCGTCGCAATTTGCAATTCATGTTAACAACGTCAGTGTTTTCTGGGTATGGGAGTTAAAAACCCATCTCTGAATCAAGTACAAATCCATTGGGAGTTCTTGCATGAAAGCCTGTATAACTGAAATGATTCCGCTTAAGTGGTGGAGAACAAATGTTTTTACTGCTTCCTGGAAGTGTCTTCTCCCATTATCAATTTTACTCAATATAATAGGAAGACAATTCGTTTCTTTGGCCTGACAGAACAAATTACACCGTACTACATGACTTGGAATCTCTCAGACTGGAACAAATTCCAACGGGAATGCAAGGAGGGAGAGAATGTCTGCAAATGAGACAAATTAACCACAACATGATGAAGAGGTGTGTGTGTGTGTGTGTGTGATACACACACACGTCAGCTTGATAGTTACTTAATATCTATGATCTATCATCCATAGTACTCTTTGGTATATGAAGAACACTGTTTTAACATACTATCCTTCTCTGATTAAATATTCTTTGTAAATCAGTTTTTCTTACAATGTCTTGTAAATATGCTATGGAAATGTACCTATTCTGGCAGGCCATCCATGACTTTTGTTAAGAGTCTTTTAGTTGGTTTGTTTAAATTAAAATTTCTTCTTGCGTTAGATGAAACACAGTTTTACCTCTATCCTTACACATGGGAAACACCCCCGCCCCCCTGGCATGACTTTAGGCCATTTACTAGGTCAGAGGTCAGCAACCGTAAACACTTAAAGAGCCACAAAGGTTCTCACCGGAAGCCCCTCGTTCAATTCTAGAACCGACCAGAAGTCCAGTTTCCCTACCATAGAGCCTCCTTCTAGTGCGGCATCCTTTTTTCCTCTGCCGACCGGAAGTCCAGTTCTCCCACCATAGAGTTTCCTCCTAGCACAATGCACTTTTTCCTCTACCAGTCCTAGCCAAAAGCCCTAACAATTGTGGAGCCGACTGATGAAAGGAAACTGCAGCAGAGGGATGAAAGAGCCACATGTGGCTCCAGAGCTGTAGGTTGCTGATCCATGTACTAGCTCATAAATAGTTGAAACTGTTAGGAGGGGAAATGGAATGAAAAGTGATATGTAGATCCCCTTTAGCTATTGGGAAAAAAAGCCAAGTACAAGTGTAATGAATCATTTAAAAAGTATCTCCTTTGTTTTCCAATTATTGAAGAAATTCAGTGCATAATCCTTGTACCTTTGAATGAATAAAAATATTTATTCAAGATATTAGTGGATGCGGTGAGTCAGGTGGGTTTGTATTCTGATCTATTGTTTGTGCTGGCTCAGGGTTATGGGAGATGGTATCCAGCACATTTGGTGGCTTTAGGTTGGACAGTGGTGGGAAAACATTCTGCACTTCTATCAGTTTTTATTAGTTATCTAAATGTCTAAGCAATAAAAGTCTTGCATCTATTGTGAAATAGGTGTGATTAGAAAGAACAAACGTTCTTCAAGGAAAACAAGAGAACATCTTTAAAGTGGCCAAAGTGCATATATTGCATATTAGGAATATGCAAGTCAGCCTATATCAGTGATGGTGAACCTTTTTCTTCTTGCGTGCCAAAAATGGCAGTGCGCGCACACTAGTATGCGCACGCATGCCAGCACACAACCTCACAAACACACTGCACTGTGCATGCTTGCAGCCCCCCCCATTGGGCCATTTTTTGCCCTCCAGAGGGGAAAAACGGCCCAACAGGCAAACCGGAAGTAACTTCGATTTGCCTATTGGGCCGTTTTTCACCCTCTGGGGGCTTCAGGGAAGCTTCCTGAAGCCTCCGGAAGGTGAAAAACGGCCGAAAATCAGGGCTGAAAATCAGCTGGCCAGCGCGCATAAGCATGCTGGAGCTGACAGGGCAGCACCTTGCATGCCCTCAGAAATGGCTCCTCGTTCACCTGTGGCACGCATGCCATCGGTTCGCCATCCCTGGCCTATATGATGGACTAGAACAGTGTTTCTTAAACTTGGCAATTTTTAAGATGTGTGAACTTTAATTTGAATTTCAATCACACATCTTAAACATACCAAGTTTGAGAAACACTGCTTTAGCACATATAAACTAATATAAATAATTTTAGTTCGTATTTTAATTTTTTTAATGTTTTTTGTAAGTAATAGTTACTATATTAGTTTGTGATGCTCATCAGTATGTATTTATTTAATTAATTAATTTGTTTGATTCTCATCTCAACTCAAGGTGACTCTGGGTCTATTAACTATTTCTAAAAACAATAAAAATAGCATTACAATTGGAGAAATAATTAAGCTTTTAATTCTATTGAAGTCTTAAATTGGCACTATAGAGAGAGAGAAATGAATCTTGAGTGTTTTGAATATTTTCTCATTCTTGCCACTGTGAATCAGAAAAACAGGGCAACTGGCATAAGCCTCTTTAATATGCAGCAGAATATACTATGCTGATTAAGTTATATGAATATTTAACCTAATGAAATTATCCATAATAGCTGCAGGAAATCAATTCAAGCCAACTCCAAAATGTACCATTGGGCATTTCCTGCTTGAAGCAAACCCTGTAACTGAAGCCACATGAAGGATGAAAAAGCAGACTAATTAAATGGGAAAAGAAAATCTCACTTCTGAATTGACATTTGCTAGCATTTTTTGAAGTCTGCATTCATTTCCTGTGCTCCATATAAATCACTTCATCTCTCAATGACCTTTTTTTTCAATACTCTTTAAATGTATTTGCCGTGGAAAAGTGAAAAGTCCTTTCGATTCCTTGTTACTAATAATGGCAGACTAGTTAGGTTTTTAGCTTTAGCATACTGAAATAGTCATATTTATAAACTTTTTGGAGTACGTAGTCATACCTGCCACGTTTTTCTTCCTCTGAAACTAGAAAATACAGTTGAAAAAGAAGTAAAAAAGGTTGTGGGATTTCCAAATGCAAACTGATAAAATCTTGGCTCATAACACACCAGATTTAACTGTGGTTCAAAGAGGAAAGTGTGGATGTGGCGAAACCAGGGGGCTGTGGAACAGAAAACATTGGAGGGGATCACAAACTATCAAGATCTGAAGACTGAAGTTGAGAGATGATGGCATAAAAAAAATTGCATGTCATCTATCAATTACAAAAGGTTACACTGCTTTGTTTTGCACACATGCTGCACTGATACATTATAACATCCTAGGGTCTTGGGAAGAACTCGATTTGAATGAATGCCAACACCAGCTAAAATATATATATGTATTTGCTCCAAAATATGCATTAGTGCTTACTTTCTGGTTATTTTGGGGGAAACACCACACAGACACAGACACACAGACACAGACACACAGACATAGACACACAAAAACAGACACACAGACACAGACACACAGACATAGACACAGACACAGACACACAGAAACACAGACACAGAGACATAGACCCACAGACCCACACACGTGTATGTGTGTGTTTGTGTGTGTGTGTCTCTCTGTGTGTGTGTGTCTCTCTGTGTGTGTCTGTGTGTCTGTGTGTCTGTGTGTCTGTGTGTCTGTGTGTCTGTGTGTCTGTGTGTCTGTGTGGTGTTTCCCCCAAAATAACCAGAAAATAAGCGCTAATGCATATTTTGGAGCAAAAATTAATATAACAACCAGTCTTATTTTGTGGAAACACGGTATATGTGTGTGTGTGCGTGTGTGCGTGCACCTGTGCGTGTATGTGTATATGTATGTATATATAGAATAGAATAGAATAACAGAGTTGGAAGGGATCTTATAGTCAAACTCCCTGTCTAGGCAGGAAACCCTATAGTACTTCAGACAAATGGTTATCCAACATCTTAAAAACTTCCAGTGTTTGAGCACCCACAACTTCTGGAGGCAAATTGTTCCACATGTATATGTATATGTCAGAGTTGTTCCATATGTATATGTTTATGTAAGTTGTTCCATGTGTATATGTATACGTCAGAGAAGGGTTCTAAATCTTCTTGCTGCTGGTTTGCTCAGGGGCGCGCTGTGGCCGCGCGCGCATGTGCAGTGCTTTAAAAAGCTTCTGTGCATGAACAAAAGCAAATAAAAAAAACTGGCTTGGGGTGGGGCAGGCCCAGGTTGCTAATGGTTCTACAGAACTGTGCTGGTAAGTTACTAATGGTTCGGTAGAACCAGACCGAACCGTTAGGAACCCACC
>JANHFT010002170.1:57255-75021 GCA_032467955.1 Pseudoxenodon macrops | reverse complement strand
CTTGTGTCTAGTTGTCTTGGTTTGCAGTGCTCTATAGCATCGTTTTGAGGGTAGGAGTTGAAACAATTTATGTCCATCCATCTTGAAATCATATATTTCTCACTAGCCTTTTGGTTATTACTAATAATGTTCTTTGTATGCAATCCCAAGATATGTCAGGCAATGCCTTGCCAGAATGAATCTGCCCCTCCAATCTAATAATTGAGAGGACATATTGAAAGATTCCCCTCTTTAAGAGTTACCTGAAGTATGGACTCTATTGCAGGCCCTCTTATGGTTACTCCATACTCTGTGGGACACCCTTTCCCTGGAAAACCATGCAGCCATAATATTGTGTGCATTTAACCAGTGAATAAAATCTGTATTATTCTACAGTGCCTTTGGCCCTATCTATAGGTAGTCGCAATAAGCCATTTTGATAGTTTTGTTCTTATTTTTAAATTAGGATTGCTTTGGATTTACCAGTAGCTGTCGAGGGTCTCTTAGAATTGGTATATATTACAAATATCAGTCAATCAATCTATTAACACACTTTTTGAAGGGATTTTGGGTGCTGTGGGAATTATAGTGGTCCAATGTGATGGAATGTAATCTGGATATCCAGGAACGAGAAAGTGCATACCAGAGGAGTAAGAGACAACTCAATTCAGATAGTTTGTGAGAGAGAAAGAAAGTGAAGATGGTTCTTCCCTAATAGTATCCAGAGTACGGTATATGCTTTATGGTGGTGCTGGTTTGCTGTTTGGCAAGATTCCGTCTCTGGGTGGGAAAGAGAAACAAATTTGCTTGGAAAATCACAATACATCTTTTTTAGTTTTTGGAGCCTGACATCCTGGGACCATAGACTATTTACCTCTTTCTTTAACAACATACACAGTTTTAAAAATTAACCAGCTTCATTAGTCATATTCTGAAACTGACTTGCTTCACTATATAAATAAAAAAGCAGTCTCTTTAGGCAATGTCTCCTGGGCTTAACCTATCTTTTATTTCCTCCTTGCAAAGCAGAGAGATTGGAGAGGAAGGGATTAGACAATACATAGGCACACAATGGGGAATATAAAAAATAATGCATTGGTGTCAACAACCCCAATGGCACTACACAAACAATTATTCCCCATTGTATGCCTTCTTACTCTCTTGTAAACCCTTTCTCTCCAATCTCTCTGTTCTGTAAGAGAAAGAAAAAAGAAAGAAAAACAATAGGTTTGACACAGGATGATATATGGTGTCTATAAAAATGGAGACTTTAGCATCTATGAGTAATTCTGATTTATTGATTCAGAAGATATTGGCTCAATCCACAAATTGTAAAATGTAACTTTTTTCTATTGCATTTTATAAGTGTTAAAATACATATTTACACACACTTTCTTCCCTTTAGTTTTCTTTTCTTTTTTTGTGAGATCCCCATCATCTCCCTCTATAAAGCATCTGCTTCTCAGAACGATCAGGATCTCATTGAACTTCTCTATGTGGATCTGAGGTGGGAGGACATTTATGGTACCACTATAATGTATTTGTAACATTGTCTTTGGATTGCACCCAATGTTCCTGCTGCTTAGGAAAATTAAAAAGAAAGAAGCATAGTGCCCACATACTTTATCACAAAATCTCAATCCTTATGTGTTTTACTAAAAAAAATTGAAAAATGTGATACCACCACCAGTGATAATAACTGCATCATATTTTTGCTGGTACTGCATAATTGATGATTTAGGTAACACTATGCTTATTCAGACCCTTTAGTTTATAAATTATGTTTTATGGTTTATCCTGGTGGCAAAACCTGTCAACTGTAGCTTATTTAATAAATCAGGGTCAATCAAGCAAAAGCTTATCATGATATCAGAACCAAACCATGGAGTGCTAGCCATCTGTTTGAAATTCTACTACTGAAGATCTACCATATGATTCCTGACAAACAAGTAATATCTGTGGGATAGTCCTGACCAGCTGCTACAGAATTATTATTTTTAAAGTAGAGCCACTCTTCAGAACTGATAAAGGAGACTCTATATCTCCTGTGAATTACTTGGAGAAGAATTAGATATGAAGATTATTGTAAAATTAAATTTGTAATTAACCTTTGCATCCTACCTGACCTTCCTGCAGCTATTCCTACTCCTTAATCCAAATTTATGTAAGATATATGGCACATATTTCAGAGATCCTGTTCAGAGATCCTGTTGCTTGCAGCTGTCTGGGGTGGAAGAAGGCTAGTAAGTTTAAGAGGATGTAGACAGAGGAATAAGGCAGAGAAACATAAACTATGACTATTAAAAATAATTGGAAGAGAGATACTCACTGGTCCATGTGCGCACAGCAAATATTTTAAAAACCAAATAAAAACAGCATGGATACCTCAGCTACAAAATTGTCTAGGGTTCCACCTCATTTATTTTTAATAGGATTTATTTTTAAGATGAGATTTACAAACTGGAAAAGCATGTCTTTTGCTCATATCCTAGATGAACTGTACTACAGAAAATACCTTTTAGTCACTGCCAACTAAGCTGTATACTAACCAAAGAAAGCTCTTGTCATTTTGGCTGCTACAAATGATATCTAATTTGATGAACTGTCAGAAGACAGTCGGTGAGCAACTGTTAATGGTACAAATTAAGCAGAACCGTGGGTAAAACCCACTGTCATAAACTGTCAGAATAAATGCAATAGTGACACTCTTGAGACAAATAAGAAAATAAAGTTAATCTCTGTTTTATTTCTGGTATGTTTGTTTTCCCTAAAGAAAAATGTTTAATTTGGGAATGGTTGTCTTATAAATATTTATGACCAGCATAAAGAACAAAAATGCTTGCATTAGTCCTCAGTTGCACAACTTGATATTGTCCTTTTTAAAGACAAAACCAAGTATTCATAATGAGACTAGTGATAAGGAGATACTCAAAAATCAACTTCATTCTAATGTTTTCTATGGCATTTCCTAGGTCTGGACAGTGGACATTGTTGTGGTTTTGCTTATTTCTGCAGAGGGGTTGGCAAGTATTTTTTTTAAAATAAAATGAGGGAAATGAGCAGTTCAGAAATGTGAGAAATAAATAAAAGAAATCGATGAAACGTTTACTCTGACACAATAAAAAGGATGGACAGCTACTGAACTGGTAGAAACCATGCAGGAGTTAACAAAGGTATTGAGCATGGTTTGCAGTTATGGTTTTTTTAAACTATTTAAGGTGGCTAAAGGATTTTGCCCAGATTTACTTTATAATCATACAATCAATCCAAGAATTTTTGGTGAAGATGCTGGTACTGCAAAAAGTAAGATGAGCCTTTTCAATGTTAAATAATGTTTAAAGAGATATCTTGGCCATTCATAGGTTTATTTGAGATGGAGGATTAATGCTGGCCAGCTTTTGCTTCTAGCTAACATTTATCCTTTAGGGATTCTATTTGTGGTGAAAATTCTATTTGGGACAAATGAAAATTTAAAATGAATGGAATAAGGGATATAATTTAAGGGGCTGCTATTTAAACCCGTTAATCCAGCATGCACAATTTGAGATGAGAGGCTTAATTTTTTTTTCAAACAATGACCCCACTTTCCCTTTGTCACCAGGATATTCAACTTCAAAAGTTTGTAATAAAAGAGATGTCTATAAATATATATAGTGTTTCTGATCAGAGGCTTTATCTGGTGAGCTCAAGGTGTGTGCTGTTTTTTCTTGATCCCAAGTCTCCAGGGCTTCCTTGAGCCATGTCTTGAAGGATAATGGGCAGCACTGAATATATATGAATAGTTGTCTTGAAGGTTTTCAAGAAATATTAAAGACTTTTTTGTATTTTGTATATTTTGTAATCAGGTAGTCCCAGACATATAACCACAAATGGGGCTTGGACTTCCATTATTAACTGAGGTGGTCATTTGTGCCCAATTTGATGATATCTTCTGCCACAGTCATTAAGTGAATCACTGTGGATATTAAGCAAAACCATATTCCCCTACTGACTTTGCTTGTCGGCAGGTGGCTGACAAGGCTGTAAATGGTGCTTTGGACATCGCAACTGTCATAAATACATATCTAGTTTCCAAGCACCTGAATTTTGATCACATGACTGTGGCAAAACTGTGATAGTCATAAGTGTGAAGATTACTTGTAAATCACTTTTTCTCAGTGTTGTAACTTTGAACGGTTGTTTAATGAATTGAGAACTACCTGTACTTTCCTTTGGTGGTAAGGATATGAGCAAAAGATGGATGAGAATTTAAAAGAGCAAATTATATTTATAAAAGAAAGCTTGCTAAATAGTTTTGCTACTTGTGGTTAATTGATCAGCTTCTTATTATAGAAATCAAAGCAGAAAAGCAGTAACTGCAAACCACGAGATTTTTCCTAAAGGGAAAGGGATTTTTCATAGATATGTCACGGTGAAATGAATTTGGACAATAGCTTGATCTATGAATGATTGTAAATTTAACTGTTCACTGCTCATACAATAGAATCAGCAATTGTTCATCATTTGTTCAGCTAAAAATAATGACCTGCATGTCCAACATTGTTTTAAAGTATCTTAATGTGTAGAAAATATACCTGTAGGAAATTGAAGATATTTTAAGGTTGTGTGTGTGAGTCTGTGCAAAACTGACAATGCCTACTTTACAAAGGCATTGATGGGACTCACTGGTAGACAACGCTGTCAGATTATCAACTCGCAATCTTGTACAATAACAAGGTCTGAAAATTTGTGCTATGACAATTTATGATATTTCACTACTCTCACTATAAAATACTTATCTCACTAGAAGATATCTAGTATGAACACCAAAGATATGTAATCAGGGGTGGGTTCCTCTTACCTTCCCTATCAGTTTGGGTCTCATCAGAAATGCACATTTTGCGCCCTCATCACATCCGTGTAAAACCCCTCTGCGCATGTGCAGAAGGCTTTGCGTGCCCGCAGAGGTTTCTTTTTCAGCCGATTTCAAGAAGGAGGACTGGTTTGGGGGCATGGCCAGCTGGTCGTCACTGCCGGTTTGGTGAGCGGGGGCAAATTCCCACCACCGGTTCAGGCGAACTAGTCTGAACTGGCAGCAACCCATCACTGCTTGTAATGTTTCATGCAAAATTTTGACATTCCATCGTATTTCAATTATCTTTGATCATTTGGGGATGTTGCTTTTGCAATCCATAGGTTTCATATATAAAAGATATTTTCTGACTTCCTTCTTTGTATTATTACATGTTTTCTTAAATCAGGATCTATGGCTGGGTTCTCAATCTTAGCAACTTTAAGATGGATAGACTTCAATTCCCCAGACAGTAAGCATCTGGAGCTTCTGGATTTTTCCACATGTATAGATTATATCACGGGTGTCAAACTCGCTGCATCACATTGCTGTCATGTGATGTTTCTCCTATTCATGAAGCTGGGGTGGGCGTGGCCTGCATGTGACGCATTGGCCTGTGGGCCACCAGTTTGAAACCCCTGGATCATATCATCGAATGATGGGATACATGTCTTTGAAACCAACTACTGGTATTTTACTCATCCATTTGACAAAGTTACTTAGCAAATATAAGCATAATGAAGAATATATTTTAACAGTCTATCGGAAGACCTAGAAAAATGCACCTAATGAACTTGAAAACAATTAAGAATCCTAGAAATGCTGGAATATGCAAGTTTCCCCCCCTCTTATATTCAGCTAATATGTGTTAATGAAAGCACAGCGAAACCTCATTGTACTACATCTCAGTGTAACAAATTTAATGTGTGCTGGGCCATTTTACTATTATAATTTATGCCATTTGTGTAATGATGAAATACTTAAAAAGAATACAATCATAACAAGTAGTTCACCTGATTTTCTTGGATACAATTGTACTTCCTTTTTGAACAGGAATCATGAACCCAGGAGACCCCAAATTGCAACCAATTCTGTTTGGAGCAATGCTACCCAACTGAGAACTAAAGACAGAAAATCACTGGATCTGGGGTACCCCAACCCAAAATCATTTGGTCTTGCTAGATTTCCCCAAAAGCCTGTTCTTCCCCATCCAGACCATATAGCCTCCAGGCACTGAGAAAGAACTCCAGCAAGATCACATGGTCATCCCAGCATAGACATGTATAACTGACTTTCATCTGATGACCTTGTTTTCGGTAAATGACCTCTTGTTGGCAAATGACTTCACACAGCATCTTCATGTATAGATGTTGAACAGAAGCACAGCGCCCCAAGGAACACCACCAAGAAGGGTTTTTGGCTAGATTGCTTCTTTCACCAAGACGAATGATAGCTCTATATGTTTCTTCCTGTCCAGTGAAGTCAGCTAGAGTTCCAGGTTCTGTCAATTAAACCATGTCATTTGAAGGACCCAGAAAACATTCATTGTTGATGGTCTCCCTCCACCAGATCCATACTGCTCCTTTCTTGACTTCCTGTAATTGTTAAAAATCTAGTTGTTCTCTCAGGCCTTGGGTGGTGGTTGATGCCTTTATGGTTCTCTCTTCTGGCCAACTGAATATTTTTTTAATATATGGTCAATATCTTGAGCCAATGGATTTTTAACACATTAGTTGTTAATTGATAAGGTACAATAATGTGTCACATGTAACCACCGAACCTCCCCTCTTCTCCCCCATCATCTCAAAGGAAATCCTGTATCAGTCTAGTTACTTCATGAATCTGATGAGGTGGGCTGCAGCTCTTAATAGTTTGTTAGAAAAGGTGTTACCAGGCTCTGATATTTTTGTCACCATAGACTAGCACAGCTGAACTGCAGTTTTGTGAAGGTTAAAGCTGCACAGTTGACAAGAATCAGAGCTCCTTTATATCTGATGTTGATCCCTGGCAAGGAAGCAGGTGTCGGCTATGACACATTTCATTACATTTGCACACTTCCTTTACTGTGACAGGCCTCACCTAAACTCTTGCAACTCAGGAAATCTGCTTTGGTGGGTGGTTTGTCAGCAGATGTGATAAATGGAGAACATTGCCAGAAACATTTTGTCAGCTTCCTTATCTTGACTATAAAGACTCTGGAGCACTGGGAAGGAACAAACCCTTTAAACAAACAAACAAACAAGCAGAACACATCCCTCTAAGCATATTGACGAGAGCGGATGGGCAAATAGCTGCCTGGAACCAGAATAATCATAGCAATAAGGTGGGGTCAAACATCTGTAGTGCCTCCTCCATTTTATCTATCTACACTAACACATGAATCAGTAGTTGCCTACTGATTAGATGCTTGTAGCTCCCTAATGTAGCGTTATTTTTAATTGACTATAATTGACAGTTATTATTAATATGGCTAGAAGATGTTCTTTTTCTTCAGCTTCATATTCAAAGAATATGAAAAAAAATCACAACACTGGAAAAAAAAGGTTGGCTTTGAAAGTCCATTTTGGTCATCCTAGTCTATCTCACATTTTTTTAGCCATTGTGTCCTTCCATTATCTTCTTGGAGAAAGGCTGGAACAGACATGTAATATAACCACATTGTTGATTGCTTATGTGTCATCAAGTCTTTATCAGCTCTTAACAACCACATAGATCTTCGCCACGACAATCAGTCCCTAACTTGGTATTTCAGGTGTTATATAAGCACATGGGTATTGTTTAAGAACGAGGTACCTTTTCTTTAGAGATCAAATTGGATGATGATGATATGCCACAAAATGAAGCAAGTATAACACAGGAAATGACAGACTCCAGATCTGAGGGTTTAATGGCAAAGGCCTTTTTGATGCCTCCACTGATTTAAATATTCTCCTTCCCTTTTGTTGAGCCTTGTGTACCTGCACAAGATAGCATCACCTATCAAAGGATAGATCATAAGCATCTGTCAGAGTTCCGAAAGATGCCCCAATTAATTCATGAGTCTCAAGCCAAACTTCCAAAATAATCCATTCATTTATTAGGAACAGCTTGGATTGGATTATCCATCCAATAGTGCATAATTAATCCACTATTATTCCAGATACGTTTTTCTCCAACTTTATAGCTTCCCTCCAGCATAAACATTTATGTAAATTGTAAATCAGCTTATTCTGTTAGAAACACAGCTATCCCAGGAAAACCCTATAGTAGTACCCATGTGGAAACAGAAAAATCCAACTCTCACTGGCTTGGTCACCTAGTGCTATTGAAATCTTGGGATACGTTTTCAAGGGTGTACTAAAAAGCAAAGATCAGCAATGAAAATTTCCAGAATGATGAAACTTGACAAGGCTTCAAGAATGCTTCACACAATCCAGATGTGGCAGACTACAATCAGAACTGTCTAGAAAGCTGCTACTTCATCATGTCCTATCCAGACATTTTTCCTGCTCCAAATTGTTATAGCAGAACTGCCCTTCATCTCCCCCCTCCACTCCCAGTATATTGATTTCACCAAGGGGCATTCCTGCTAGTCTCTGGGAGGAAACTCTGCTCTTCCAGCAGAAAATGAAAATAGAAATTCTTTCCATAGCTAGACTCATAAGAAAGTGGAACAATTAAATGGCGTCTACATTTCATGATATATGAATTACTGATTGGTAAGCATAATGGGGTCATGAAGGAGGTTGTGAAAATGAGCAGCAATTATACTTGCTAACATCGTCACCTGATTGTACAGGATTATCTCAGCTTGAACATTTTAATTATCTTTATTTTGTAATATTATCATTCAAAGAAAAACTTATTTCGTAGAAAGACCTGAAGACTGATTCAAGGCCAAATTTGTACCCTGCCATTTACAAAATAATGTACTCTCTTGATGTTCACACCCATCCATTTTTAAGCTTCATCCTCTTTTCTTATCTCTTCTCCTCATTCCAGGGTCAAAATGGAATTGATAGGAGAACTAACAAGGAACAATGTTATATTATTTCCTGAAACCATTATTGGTACAAGGCAACATTATTTAAATTTATTAGTTGCCCAATTCTGGGCATCCTGCAAAAGTAGAAAAAACATTCTTTCCCTTGCCATCTTTCTGCCTCATTAATTTGGTTGAAAAGCTAATGGCAATGCATGGAGGATAGCAAAGCCTTTTGGGTTGACAGCCATTGGATGGGGTAAACTTTTGGAATGAAACTAAGTCTCTCTCCCACCAAATGGGAGAGATCAATTTATAGTGAGATCAAGTGCTATAGAAAAAAACGAAAGTCATCTGCTAGGTGAGAAGAAAAATGTTGGTATATTTTCCTGGTATGCTTAGGGGGTTTCACACTGAGAAAAAAATTATATATAAAGAAAATCATACACTGGAGGTTTTATTGTTCCATTAGACAGGACAACCCATTGGGCTTTCAAAATATGCTCTGCAGGTGAAGGTGACTTGAAAAAAAATGCTTTATCTGTCTGGGCTTGATTTTCTGAGAAATGCAAGAAGTGTCACCTTGTAGATCAGACTGCTGGCTTCCTGGTCCAGACAATAGTCAACTCTGCTGATTTTTGTTGATTCTGATTAGTAGGGCTTCAGAAAGGTGACCTTCTCAGTCCAACACTAAACACACATTTGTTTCCTTAAAAATTATGTTAGTTATTGAGCTACAGTCAAATTGCCTAGAACTGTGATGGTGAACCTATGGCATGCATGACAGAAGTGGCACGCAGCGCCATCCCTCTGGGAACATGAGCCATCACCCGTTGCTCTTCCGGGTTACGGTATGCCGTCCAGCTGGTCTTCACATGTGCAGGAACACCAGAAACTGGAAGAGCAGCCGCCTGGCATGCATTCGTGTGCTGTGTACTCCTCTTCTGGTTTCCGGCGTGTACATGAGCACCGGCCACCTGATCTTCTGGTTTCTGGTGTGAATACGCACGCAAAGACCAGCTGGCCAGTGCACATGCACATACTGGAAACCGGAAGATTATCTTCAGTGGTTCTCAACCTGTGGTCCATAGACCCCTGGGGGGCCACAATATCAACACAGGGAGTCTGCGAATGCTTGAAGAAATGTTATGATTTAAATCTTAAGTCTTGGTGGTCTGTGGCCATGGTCAGTGGCCACAAAAGGTATTTAAAGGGGGTCCATTGTGAAGAAAAGGTTAAGAACCACTGCAGTTGGCCTTATCTCAGCTTCCTCTAACCTTTCTAAAAGTGTTGGGCTATTACTCCCTAAATTCCAGTCTTCCAAGCGTAGTGGCTGAGATTTCTGGGAACTGGATTCTGTAACAGGTGGAAAATTCTATGTTGCAGAAGATTGTCAGATTAAGCTTACAATGCATTGCAATATTATTAATTAATTTATTAAATTTATATGCCACCCATCTGACTGATAAGGGGACTCTGGGTGGGTTACAAACAAATATGTTAGAATAAAAATGGTTTTACAATGTTTCCTATCATTCTACAACACAATATAAAGCTCATCCCTGCACTTTAACAAGCTGGCATTCTACTATCTTAAGTTTTATGGTCTGTCTCTTTAAACCAGTAACCCCAGTTACAGGATTCTAGTTTCCTGAAGATTTGCTTTGCTTTCATATCCGCTACTGGGCTCATTAACCATTATATCCAATGAAAGAACCTGCTTAGTATTTCCTTCCTGCCTGGAGCTATGCCATCAGATGGGCTACTGCTTTTGATATTCTCCAGGCTGAATACGCAGGAGTTACACCCAGTCCCTTAGTGGGACATAGAAAAGTGATGACCAAGGTCACAGGTCTTCCCTCAGCAGGAAATGAAATTCACAAGGCATGACATTTGGGAGGTGTTTATGGGACAGGTGGGACTCAAGTCGTAGGAGTCCAAGGTCACTAGAAGTTCTCTAGCTATGGGATATCATCATTGCAGATGTATACCCTTCAACTGTACCTCTTTCTAGTGGAAAGAAGAAGAGCACAGCAAAGTAGGATTATGAATGGAATGGTTGGAAATATAAACCAAGGGATCTGTGAAAAAAGTTATCAGGTCATTAGCTTCCTACCTGCATATAATAGCTTAATTATATGACATATTATTAGTAACATATCGTATTTGCCATTAACAGCTCCTTTTGTCATCTAGTTAATTTCAACTCATGATTTACAGCCTGAGTACTAAACATTTTCGCTAGGAATAGCTGAGAGAGGGGAAAAAACCTTTGCATAATAAAAAGCAGATTATAGTTCTTCAGTACCAAAGATGCAATAAAAATCAGTAACCTTCATATAAGCAGGCAAGTATATGTATTACCTGTTTACCAAAGGAATATTTCACACTTTTTGCTAGGAGATCCAGAATGCCTTTCTGAAACTTGGCTGAGTACGTTTAACTTTGCAGATGTCTACTCCTTTAAAAATGAAGGTCTTCAGTCTAGCAGTCATTCAGCTTTTTGCACCAATAATGAATTGCTTGTCATGCACATATACCAATTGTAAAAGATACTCTTTGTATTCAGGTCCATGGATGAATAATACTAAATCCACCTTGACTTTGTCATGAACAGGCATGCAAACCTAACTTGCTAGTAATGGTCCATTGAATCTTACATATTTCAAATAAAGTCACCTAAGATGCTATTAAAATCCCAGGGAAAATAAATCAATATGTTGCACCAAATTAGTCCTTCTGCTTAGTCATGAAAATAAATAGCCAAAGATGCTTTTTTCCTCCCAAAGGGGCTGATGGATAACAATAATTTTATTATAATTGAAGTGAGTTTACTACTTTATATAGTCCTAATATGTACCATATTTTTTGGAGTATAAGATGCACCTTTCCCTCCCTAAAAGTGGTTGAAAATGTAGATGCGTCTTATAGACCGAATACGGGTGTTTTTGGCCTCCTGAATCCTCAGCGTGTCGCATTTTTGCCGGCCCCCCAGAAACACTCTGCAGTCCTCTGCACAACCTGTTTTTGCCAAAAATGGGCCCATTACTGCCAAAAACGTGCACATTTTTGGCCTGCAGAGTGCTTCCAGGGACAGAGGAGGGCACGGGAGCCCAAAAATGGGCCCGTTTTTGGCTAAAACGGGTCGAACGGAGCATTGCAGAGTGTTTCTAAGGGTTGGGGAGGGCAAAAACGCAATGCACGGACACCAAAACCTATTTTTTTTCTTGTTTTCCTCCTGTAAATTTTGATGCATGTTATAGTCCAATGCGTCCTAAAAATATGGTATATAATCCTTCAGTAGGATAGATCACTTCTGCAGGAGACACATTGCAGTTGCTGCTGACTTCATATCTGCCAGTGCTAGATGATACACTGGAGTTTATGTATAAACAACTTCATCACACTGGTGGCTTCTGGATATATTAAGCGGACAACCTCTAAAATCCACAATGGGATGGAAAAAATGCTACTGGAAGACCTCTTGCTAAAGCCATATGGATGGCTTTAAACTAAATCTGGAGTGGGAGGAAGACATAGAACAAGGGTGTCAAACTCGATTTCATTGTGGGCCGCATCAGGATTATGTTTGACCTTGGGGTGGAGTGGGGGGCATGAACAAGGTTGGGCATGGCCAGCTTGACATCACTCGTGTCATGGGTGGCTGTAGTGGCTTGAGAGCTCTGTCAATGAAAAAGGGCTCCTAAGCTCTGTTTTTGGCCGCCATGGCTTCCTGCAACCCTCTGCCAGTGAAAACAGAGCTCAGGAGGGCTGCGCACGGCCCTTCCGAACTTTTTGGCATGCAAGAAGAAAAAGGTTAGCCATCACTGTTGTAGATATATTGAAACCTGGTTGGGATGGATCTCATGACCAGAATATGGATCAAAAGAAAAAGTAGAAAGTATTCTATGAATATAAATCCTGAAGTGAAAACAGTTCAGGAGAACTAGGAAATTCCAAACAATAAGATAATTAAGCCCCAAATACAGTCAATATGAAAAAGAAAGGGAAGGAAGTAATGAGAGGGCAGAATAGAGACTCAATGTGACTATCGTGGTTGCACCAAGAGCTGTCTGAAAAATGAAAAGGGCATTTTTTAAAAAAATAATGGAAAGATGGGCATGTAACAGAAACGTAATTTCAGGAAATGGCCTGAATCTGCAGGAAAGAAGGCTAAGGCTCAGAATGAGCTAAGGCCTGCTATGAATGCTAAAAATAATAATAAAAGGTTCTTTGGGTATGGGTAGAACAAGAAGAGAGTCAAGGAAACAGTTCTCCCTCCTGATTGGAGAAGATGGAAGATGATCACAGGCAATAAGGAGAAAGCTGAAGTGCTTAAATTCTACCTCTCACCTAGCTTTTTAGAAAAGGAAAAAAAGCTGTCTGATTTACAACAGCAGCACTGTAGGGAACAGAAGAGAAAGCACCTCAGAATAGGTAAGGAAGCGGTGAGAGGATGCCTAATTCCTCTGAACAAATTCAAGGTTCCTGGAGAAAATGGATTATATCCTACAGTGTCAAAAGAACAGCAGATGTCATCTTGCAACCACTGACTGAAATCTTTGGGAAATCCTGGAGCATAGCAGAATTGCCAAAAGATTGGACAAAAGCCAATCTTGTTCCAATATTTTTAAAAAAGGGGCCCCAGGAAACAACAGACCCATCAGCTTGACATTAGGAAATGACTTCTGGGAGGGTTCCAATCACAACATACCCTATCTCTCCACATACAGGATACTTCCTGTTACTTTTGCAGGAGTTCCTTTGCAGGAGTTTTTTTTTTAATTTTTTAATTATTTTTTTATCAGTTACATTTCGTAGTGCTTAATACACATCGTGTTGTCTGGGTATTTAATTTGCTTAACAATACATATTATGTTCTTAATCTCCACCTCTTTTTTCCAACCGCTGGTAAAATAGAGTCCATATTTGGTAATATTCTGTATCTTCTTCCTGTTTTTGTTTTTAATGTCAGTCTTTCCATATCCGTACACTCTAGTATCTTCTTAATTATTTCTTCATCAGGTGGTGTTTCTTCATTTTTCCAAAATTGTGCAAATACAATCCTCGCTGCTGTCAAAACGTGCAATATTAAATACATATTATTCTTATCAAGTTTACCTGATATTATACCTAATAATAGTTCAGGTTTTAAATCTGCATGCTTTCCAAACATCTTTTCTAGCAATTTGTGTTTTCCCCCAAATTATTTTTTGCTTTGCCACAAGTCCACCACATATGATAATATGTGCCCATTTTGTGCTTACATTTTCAACATATGCTAGACATATTTTTAAACATTTTAGATAACCTAGCCGGTGGTAAGTGCCATCTATAAATTTCTTTATACGACATTGCAATTGTTAATTTATAATTCCTTTCCCATAATTTTTGCCAATCCTCTAAGGAGTTATTTTATAGTAGGGCATATTTTCTTTTTGCTCTAAACAAAAGTGAATGGGCAGCCTCACAGGCCCCAAGGGAGGATATGACCACAGTGCCATGTATACCCTGGGTGCCATATTGGGAACGGAAGACTGCGCACCTATTTTTGCCTATAAAAGAAACATGAAACCTCTGCTATTTTTGCAGTACAAATTCAAAATGCCTGCCCTAAGCACTATTGGCATTTGCTAGTGATGTTAATCAGAGTTTATTAGACTGAGCCATATGACTCCTACACAAACAAATTACTGAAATGGGCATGAGAGAGTAACAGTCACAGGAAAATGTGTGGGATTTCTTAGTGAGTAACTCCAAAGAGTGAAACTTCAAAATGAGCTTAAAACTGTAATGCTAGTCACATGTGTACTGTATGTAGGAGCAAGTCCTACTGAACTCAGTGGGAGTTACTTTTGAGAAGAGAGGCATAAAACAGATGGGGGAAGTCAAAATGAGATGCTTGCATCTGCAAGAGATAACTTCTCTGTCACATTGAAGTTAGTTTTGTTCTCCGAACACTAAATAAGTCATACTGTATATTCAGAAATATATTTAATAGAGATAAGTTAAGAATATTTTATTACACCCAGTGGTGGGATTCAAAATTTTCCCCTACCGAGTCTGTGGGCATGACTTGGTGGGCATGACTTGGTGGGGGTAATGTGACTGAGTGGGCATGGCCAACCTGATGTCACTCACAGCAAGGTGGGATGGCACCACCTCTCCAAGCCACGCCCACAGAACTGACAGAAAACTTCGGCCAAGTCTTCTAGCATTCAACCTGGCTGCTTCTCTCCTCCTTATCATGTTTGCTCTGTATGTATGAGCCCAAGAAGGAGGAGAGAAGCAGCCATGTTGAATGCTGCGGCAGAGAGAAACTGAACTTTTCTCCCTCCCTTCACAGTGGAGCTGCTCAGAAGGCTGCTGCCGTTCTCCTGGCCAGGTCCAGCCTTGGCACTGGCAGGCAATGGGGTGCGTGTGCGCAGCTGGCCCGAACAGGGTGACGATGGTCATGGGACTGAAAAGCTGGAGGCTTCTTGGCATGAAAGGTGGCCGAGCCTCGCCATGTTTCCCCCCCCAAGGCACAAAGGTAGGAGCCGGCAAGGCCGGAGCTGGGTAATGGCACATTCCCTGATCCAGGTGAGGTGGGCAGCAAGTGAGCAAACAAGTGGGGGGAGGAATGGTGAGCAGCCAGAAGGGGTGATCATCTGGAAGGGGTGAGCGGTGACTGTGTGATTGGACGGCTGTCGGCGGGGCCAGTCAGAGGTGGTATTTTAGCGAACCAATTGAAATTGCCTTCACCAGAACCGGTCTGAACCAGTTGAATACCACCACTTATTACACCCAACCACATATCTGCTAACACAGATCTTAGGATACCCTGCCTTTCCTCAATGGAATTTAATGGACTAAAAGCAAAAATAAGTAATTTCATTCTTATCTATCTATCTATCTATCTATCTATCTATCTATCTATCTATCTATCTATCTATCTATCTATCTATCTATCTATCTATACACAAATGCACATACCATTCAATTTCAGCATATCACAACAGACTGCATGATAAAGCTACAAAAGCCGTTCATTTTAGTATGCAAAACATATAGTACCAATTTGAAATGGAATACAAGACAAGCCTTATCTATTTTTCAATTGGGCTCCATCTCCTGGCTAATGTTTCTCTTAACGCAGAAGGAAACCTGCTATGACAGAAATAAAGAAGAGATAGCATGCTGATTTCAGCAAAGAAGGTAGACAATCAGTCCTGGTTAGCTTTTCCACCCAAAATTTCTGAACATTTAAAAAATTATCTGTTGTACAAGTTGCAAAGTGGATTTTACACTGAAGTAATAAATCACTAAAAAGTGGTTAACTTTTGTGCAGCTACTGCTGCTCATTTCATGTTTTCTGTTTTGAGGATGCCAGAAGAACAGAAAATTGATCTGCAACTTTGCCTTGTCTCTTTTCTTTTAACCATAAATTGCAATTTAAAAATTACTGGATTTATTAAAGAATAATTTATTATTCCT
Organism: Pseudoxenodon macrops; assembly: GCA_032467955.1. Taxonomy (NCBI): domain Eukaryota; kingdom Metazoa; phylum Chordata; class Lepidosauria; order Squamata; family Pseudoxenodontidae; genus Pseudoxenodon; species Pseudoxenodon macrops. The sequence continues at coordinate 58,774 of JANHFT010002170.1, read as the reverse complement.
TCTTATTTCTTACAGCAGCAATGGCATTAATTGAATCTCAGGCTACAAATCTGAAATCATATCTTGTTTATATAGCTGCATGTCTAAACTGAGATGAAATTAAAGTTTCCTGATTGTGGTATAACAGGAAACTAGTTCAATAAAACACCCTGACAGAATAGACAGAAGGAATACAAAAGCATAACATGCAACAATTCATATCCGTGACATGCATAAAACAACATGTAGAGTTTGATAACACTATCATGGCCATCATCTCAACCTTCTACACCCAGTCAATACATATTCTCAACTGAATGAGCCAGGATTAATTAGCCTGAATTTCTTATATTTAAATGGTCTCCCTTTATTTCATATGGCCTTTGTCTTTATGCAAGTCCTAGAGTGCTATCTTTCTACATTTAACAGAATAACAACAACAACAACAAAACAGAGTTTGAAGGGACCTTGGAGAGGTCTTCTAATCCCCAGGAAATTCGCAGGAAACTCTATACCAGTGATGGCTAACCTTTTTCAGCTCGGGTGCCAAAAGGGCTTGCATGCACGTTCCCACACCCATAATGCAATGCCCTCCCCCCATGCATGTGTCCACTACTACTCCCTGTGCTGCCCCCCACCCATGCGCGCAGGCCTCACTGAAGCCTCTGAACTTCTGGTTGGACCGTTGGGCCATTTTTCGTTCTTCCCAGGCTTCAGGAAGGCCTGAGGAGGGCAAAAATGGCCTCCCCCGTTCTCCAGAAGGCCAACAATCAGCTGGACAGCACGTGCATGCATGCTGCAGCTGACATAGGACAACACCTCATGTGCCCTCAGATATGGCTTCGCGTGCACATAGGTTCGCCATCATGGCCCTATACCATTTCAGACAAATTATTGTCCAATCTCTTCTTAAAAACCTGTAGTGTTAGAACATCCAGAACTTCTGGAGGCAAGATTTAATTTGCATTAAGAAACAGAAAGTTCCTGTACAAATTCTGCATATAGTTTCAATGTTGCTCAGAAAGTATTCCACAAAGCAAACCCTAAAGAGAATTTGTGCTTTGCATAGTCTCTCAATCTTAGAATAAATCTGGATAAATGAATCTGTGAAATAAATCCATCTCAGATTACGGAAGCATTTTGAATTCCTGAAAATGATGGCTACTAAGAAAAACATTTGACATCACCTTATGTAAATGCAATCCAAGAAATATTAACAGAACAGAGAAGACAAAGGTGGGCAAGATTAAAAAGTCAGCAGGCTTTTATTTAAGGGATTTGCGTTTATAAGAAGGGAACAGTTAGAATTCATAATAGGAATTGCATTTGGGATGACATTGGAAAGCATCGAAAAATAATATTGAAACTGGATAAGAGAGGTGTTGCATCGTCAATTGGCATTGCTCATTAGTTAGTTTTCTACCATTAAATTATTGGGGTTGAGGAGACAAATCCCTGCAAATTCCAGATTATTTATTTATTTATTTATTTATTTATTTATTTATTTATTTATTTATTTATTTATTTATTTATTTATTTA
>JANHFT010002170.1:26763-37574 GCA_032467955.1 Pseudoxenodon macrops | reverse complement strand
AAACTGTTCTTGTGTCTAGTTGTCTTGGTGTGCAGTGCTCTATAGCCTCGTTTTGAGGGTAGGAGTTGAAACAATTTATGTCAAGGATGCGAGGGGTCAGTAAATATTTTCACAGCCCTCTTTTTGACTCGTGCAGTGTATAGGTCCTCCATGGAAGGCAGGTTGGCAGTAACTGGTTTTTTTTTGCATTTCTGATTAGAATAGAATAGAATAGAATAGAATAGAATAGAATAGAATAGAATAGAATACTGCTTCCAACAATCTGGGTCCTCATTTTATTGACCTCGGAAGGATGAAAGGCTGAGTCAACCTTGAGCCTGGTGAGATTTGATCTGCCAAATTGCATCAGCCGGCAGTCAGTGGAAGTAGCCTGCAGTACTGCACTCTAACCACCGTGCCATTGTGGCAACCCCAAGAAGAGAGATCACTTTTCCTATTAGGCTTTTTGGGGTAGTGGTGGTAGCAGTGCTATTATCATGATGACCACACCTTCTATGCTAGCCTTCCTATTTAACACTTGTTCACATTTTCCTTGCAAGGTCTTATGTGGTCTTCATAAACTAAATGTAAACGTAAAGGTATTCAGCTCCTGAGAAAAGCTTATGTATACTATTTGCATTTGCAATGAATGGCCTGGGCAGGAAGCTCATTTGAGCCCCCTTTCATTTTCCTCTCCCTGCTTCATATAGCAAAGTAATTTGCCCTCCCATGTCTTTGAGGTATGAAAAGGGTGGCCTAGCAAATGGGCATAGGTGGAGAAATTAAAAAAAATAACATCAAGGTTATATTTTAATTGATTACTCATATTGTCTTGATGGAAAAATATAGCATATTGTGCAAACCCAACAATTTTGTCAACCTTTTCTAAAAGCAGAGCTAGGGAATATGTGGTTTTTGAAATATTCTTTGACACAACGAAGATGTAGATGAGTAGGAATCAATTTGAAACAAACAATGTCCCAGGTTGAGTTGTCTCCACACCATTGATTATTCCCATACGGATAGCACCTAGATGTCTATTTGCATTTGTAAATTGGCTTTTACTCTTGGAATGGAAATGTGGGAAGGAATAAATTAGCAAGGTTGCATAACCTTTGTTTGAACTGAAATGGGCCACCTAAGTTGCTTATTTAACCAACCTCCTGCTTGAACTCTAATAAAGATCAACAGAGGTTCGTGCAGTCAACATGTGTCTTAAAAGTCTCATGGGCATTAGATCATTGCATCAGGCTTCCAAATAATTCTTCGTTCAAAAGCAGATATTCGCATTAGGTCATGAGTTTGATATTACAATTGGAGCAGTTCTCACACTTTATAGCTCAGGGAATCAAATAAGGAACTCAGTTGTTAGATTCTAGATTAGACTGATCATAAGGGTTTTCTGGGTCAAACTATTTGCCCATCAAATATTTCCTCATATGGTAGCACTGGCATGGGTGTAGCCTTCTCGTATCCAGCATTTGGTGTTTAATATCCTTCTTGGGAAAACACCAGATGTGTGAAGCAACTCCTGGAATTCTCTACCCAGTATGCTCTTTGCAAAGAATTCAAGGAGCTGATGTCCATATTCTTGAGATGGTCAGATTGATAGTACTGCTGTTTTTGCAGTACACGAAAAGTGCTTGTAGCTATTAAGATTATCAGCGAAGGATAGATTTATCCTTTATGAGTTTAATTACCTTTTAAAACTTTTAAAGATAGCTCTATCTTCATATTTGTGATGAGGTCCACAAGTTACAGAATGAGTAAGGATGTTCTTTTCTTTTTCTTTCGTCCTTTTATTCCTGAATCTCTTACCAGTCAACTTTCCTAAATGGCCCAAATTCTACTACTGTTAAAGGGGGAAAAAATTTCTGGGTGTACTTTCTTATCAATGGCAGAAGCTGGCATCATAATGTTGCCCAGGATAACATTTGTCACACCTCCAAATTATAAGAAGAAAAATCCCAATCTTCCAAAATAGGCAAACATCCCAAGATTTCCATATTCTTACATGAGATCTCATTTTATTATGCACACGTTTTATTCACACACACACACACATGTATTATTTATATTTTCATATCCCTGCCTAAAATTGTGTGATGATACTGTATCTCCTCGGGTTGTGCATACTTTTATAAAGCATTATATCTCTTTTATCTTTCATCCATGTTTCTTTTTCCAATGGTCTTTTCTCCCTAAAAGATAGATAGTTAGGACATCTGACAGGTTTCAGGTTTTGTTGAAAGTCATCTTTGACAGCTTCATTCTGCCTGGATACTGGAGGGAGGTGTTGAATTTCTAGTGTTTGTGTGTTTGGTACCTGGAGATTCTTATCTTTGACCTAAACTAAGTCCCAGTTTTCCCAATGTACTTTAAAGCATTGATTTTTGCAATTATGTCAGAACTATAACCATTTCATACCAATGTGCCAAAGCACTTTCTGTATCTCAGTAGGTGGTAAGTAACCAATCAGACCAGAGAAAAATGCAGCTAATTTGTAGGTAGAACTAGTCTAGTACTTTAATACTGCTCATCAGTTCAGCAATCTTATGAGGAATGTAGAGTGTATGCCTGTGATTCTGTATGCTGAACTGTAGATGTCAATTATGGAGGAGTAAAATGCAACAGGTAAAAGAATACGAAAAGAAACAGCATATCCATAAATGATGAAATATATATGTTTGTAGGAGAGTGATGGGGTGTGGTGTGAGGGAGCAACAACCAATTTCCAGGTAACAGAGTCAATCATATTCACATTATTATATGATTGATGTTTGAGCATTGAAAACCCTTCTATATTTTCATTACAGAGCAAGTCAAGCTGGATCTATTTAATGTTATCTGAAAGAAAAACAAAACATAAAAAATATTGTCAGCATATTGTTTCTTGTTTCTTACAAATTCTTATCTACACTGAACTATAGTGTTCATAATGCCACACTGTGATATTTAGCAACCTGACCTTTTTAAAAAAATGTTGCCTGTGATTCATTAGTCTCAATATCTAATTATTATAGACTCATTATAATTATTCCTTATCTAAAACATATTGTAGTGAACTTGACAAAATTCATTAACCCCAAGGTAGGTCAACATTTTGAAAAGCTGCAAAAGAAAAAAAATGCCGCAGTGATGTCTAGGATTTCTATGTCTTCCTGGCCAAATCATGCTTCCCTTGTTGAGGGTAAGACCTCAAGACTTTGCTACAAGTCTGTTCATCTGTTGTCTAGATATTTTCTCTGCATAGTGATGGACATGTGCGCTTCTGATGTTGAGGAGCAAGGAGATCAGTTTTTGGGTGGGAAGTTCTAGATTCAATGGATTCCAGAGATGTCTGTTGTGATTCAGTACTTTTATCTGGTCCAGGAATGCAAAGATTGGGATCAAGAGGCAATGAGACCCACCAGCACCCTTTGATGGATACTAGAGTACCTCTGCAAGAATAAAAACAAGGAAATCAACTCTCCCTCTCTCTCCCCCTCTCTCCCTCCCTCCCCCCTCTCTCCCTCTCCCAAAATAAGGCTTATATGGGTTCCTGGCATTCCATCTTTTGAAGTATAAGCCTACTCAGGTGTTCATCCTTGCTCCAGGACTAGTGGCTTGGTGCTATTGCTTGCTGGTTCCTCTCTTCTTGTCCAGTTCAAAGTCTTGTTTCTTTTGTTCTTAAGGAGAATGAATCTGACCTCAAGGCCCTCTAAGAAGCAGAAAGGAGAACTATCTCAGAATTTCAAAGGGGGACTTAGTCTGAAGCTTTAAAACTATACGGGTATTATTCAATTCAGAACACTTACCCCAGATAAGAATCTCCCTGAGTGTCTGACAACACTAGGATGATTTCAGGCAGTCTCATGTAGATTTTCATATGAACCAGAGCCACACATGATTCATATGGAAGCCAATTCTTGAGCAGTTATATTTTCAAAGTTTTTTTCCCCTGGAAGAGCTTGTACTGAATGAATTGTGTCTGTAGGAGAATGACATCATTTGAGTGATGCCAGTGAAAGATAAGGCATGCTTGAAATGTTCACATGCTATGCTCTTTAATTACTTCTGACCAGAATAATGATCATTCCAGGAAATGCTGAACAAGGGAATGAAATACTCTACAGAGTTCAATACAGAGGTGGGTTCCTACCAGTTCTATCCGGTTCTATAGAACCGGTAGTAACTTGGCAATGACGTCACAGAGCCAGTCCTGTCGGTGGCTCCGTGGGCAATGCCATCCTGGATTTTGCTTCTGCGCATGCGCAGATGCTACTTTTTGACTGCTGAATGCATGCGCAGCGTGACCCTGAACGAACCAGCACTAAAATTATCCAGAACCCACCCCTGGTTCAATACCGTAGTATGAATACTGAATTTTTTAAAATATTAAAAATGGAAAAGATTATCTAAAGACCAAATAGATCAAACAAATCAATAAATCAATACAAGTACAATTCCACAACTTTTTTTGGAGGAGTTTGTTAATTTTGAGGAGTGTGATATGTGTATATATGTGTGAAAGGAAGAATTTCACTGATTCGTCTGGGAATGAAGAACTCAAATACTCTACAGAAGGATAAGACTTCCCTGGTTTCCTCCTTAACTCTACGTTTGCCAGTGTGCAAATACACACACTGTATGTGACTGGATTTCCTTCAATCCTGGCTGAACTCTCTCTAACTCTCTCTCTCTCTCTCTGGTTCATGCTGAAACAGCAATTTGGGCTGGAAAAACACCATGCTGAGTGTTATCCTTGGAGTCACATTCCTTTTTTCTAATTTGGCGTACTTTACAATTCTGTTTGGAAATGAAACAAATGCATTCCCCCCAAATTTATTGAAATTTGGAAAGACTCAAAACATTTTCAGACAGGTTATCCATTGTTAGAAGTCCCAGGATCTTATTAATTATGCAATACTCATGAACCCTTATAATGGACAATAAGAAGGCGTTTGGAGTAAAATATGGAGTTCTGGCTAGTTGCATAAAACAAACCAAAAAAAGATGAACGCAGAGCTTTAAGTGAAAATTAATGTTTCAGGGTATATTATGATAGATCAGTGGATATAGAAAGAATACCAAGATGTTAAAAGTCTTTGCAAGCAACTGTAATCATTCCACTTAATATTTGTAAAAAATTGTCTTTTCAGAAAGCTGGTATTGATACTCAAAGGATGGTATATAGAGAGTTCATATGCACCAGTAGAGAGCTGAGCGATTTTGACTATATCTGCTCAAACAAAAAGTAATCTTAAAGCCTCTTATTATAAGCCAATTTTACATGGAAGACAAAGTAATCAGGAGTTTTTCTTTTCAGGGAGGTTTGTGTGTGTTCCTTTTTTGCATTTTACAAAATTGAGGAAGAAGGAGAGACCAATAGCTGCTAGCTATGGAGACTTAAATTCTGAATCAGCTCAACAACATAGTGGCATTTCTGCACCAGAATGTTCCATTAGAGGAAACCTATGTGATAGAATATCAATTCAATTTTCAATTCAATTTAGAATAGAGTTGGAAGGGACTTGGGAGGTCTTCTAGTCCAATCCCCAGCTCAAATAAAAGACCCTATACAATTTGAAAGAAATGGCTGTCCAATCTCTTCTTAAAAACCTCCAGTAATGAAGCACCCATAACTTCTGAAGACAACCTATTCCACTGGTTAATTGTTCTCACTATTAGGAAGTTTCTCATTAATTCCAAGTTACTTCTCTCCTTGATTAGTTTCCATCCATTGTTTCTTGCCCTGCCCTCTGGTGCTTTGGAAAATAAAACGACCCCCTCTTCTTTGTGTTAGTCCCTCAAATACATTGTTTCCCAGAGATGTGTTCAGAAGAAATAGAGACTGCCTTTATTGGATGCTAAAAATAATAATGATAGAAAACACAGTCTTTCTTTGTTTTAAGTTAATAACTTCATCCGAGAGAAACTTCACCTGGATGCAGCCCAATTCCCATAAAATAGTATTTCCAGAAATGTCTATGAGGCCAGTGAGGGATAGCTGAGAGGAGTGTCAAAAAACTCCAAGTGACAGCTTTGATCACATGGACATGGCTGCCATTTTGATTTTTTTACTCCTTCAAAGCACTCCTGACTTTCTCCCATGAATATAGCCTGGATCAGCCAGGCTGTGGCTAGTAAAAAGAAACTAAAGGGAAAAAAACACTTTCCTACTTTGAAAGGAAAGTCAATTCATTTGTGAAAATTATTTCAATTTGCCCTATCCAACTATATATATAAGTTTTTCAGAAAAATGAATGCTCCGTGAAAGGGAAGGGGAGGGGCTGGAGAGATGAAAGTAAATAATCCAGGTTTTATTATATCCCGTGTTCATCTTCCCACAGTTCATCTTCCTAGAAACAGGATCTTCACACATTTTTCCTCCTTCCTTGACAACAAATGTAGAGCAAGATTTATAACTAGGGCTGTACGGCTGTTAAGCATCTGGCTGGTAGGGTGTTTGTTGTGCAATGAAGGTGTGAGTTTCGGGGGGGGGGAAGAATTCACCTGTCAACAGGACAGACAACACAGCAGATAATAGCATTTGAGCTCGTATCCAATTACATTCCTTTTGCTTGAAGTTATTTTACTCAGATAGCTTAGCTTGAAAATAAAAGCTGAGGCATGTTTGGTGTAGGTGAGATGTTAAACTGCCTGAGGTGACATAGCAGCCTTTAAACAAACAAACAACCATAAAAGATTTTCAGACCAAAATCCCATCTATGTTGAACTCTCTGGGCATAGTTTCACAACTTAGACCATCTAACATTGTTCAGAGGTCAGCATAAAGGTCCATTAGCTTGCTGTTTCGGTCAACAATCTTGGTATATTATCAAAGTTACAAATATTCCAGATATAATTTTGCTAAAGATTTCACCAAGTCAGCGTTTAAATCCCAGAATTCCACCACCAGCAGGGTTATTGATGAGGATTCTGGGAATTGATCCACGGAACTCGAGGTTGCCCAGGATAAGAACAAAGCTCCATCTAGATTTTATTTGAGTTGCTGACATGAACTAAATTGCATTGTCAGGGCTCTTATCTTTTGGACCACATCATGCAGGTAATCCCTGGGAAGATGATAAAAGAAAACATTTGCCAAAGAAGAACCAAAATTCACCTTTAAGTGAAAAATACAATAGAAGAGAGTGTAACTTTAAGGACATAATTTTATTAGACCATAAAAGTAAAACATACTCTTCAGAACGTAAACATTACAGGTAGTCTTCAACATGATCAGAATTGGGACCAGAATTTCCATTGGTAAGCAATTGGTTGCTAGGTCAGTCATGCCTGATTTTGCAGTCCTTTTTTGCCATGGTTTTTAAACAAATCACTCCAGTTATTAAGTGAATTGTGTAGTTCAGGGGTATCAAAGTCAAGGTCCGGAACCTGGATCTGGCCCGCAGGGTGCTTAGATCTGGCCCGTGTAGCTGCCCTAGAAACAGCAAAGGACCAGGGTGGGTATGGCCAGCTTGACGTCACTTGTGTCAGGGGCATCTGTGGTGGGCCAAGTGCTCTGCCAGTGAAAACAGAGCTTGGGAGGGCGACTCTGTTTTTGGCTGCAATGGCCTCCTGTTGCATTCTGCCAGCAAAAATGGAGCTTGGGAGCCCGTTTTCACTGGCAGAGCACTCAGGCCACTACAGACACCCCCGACACAAGTGACATCAAGCTGGCCACACACACCCTGGCCCCCAAGGTCAAACACAGCTCTGATGCGGCCCTCAATGAAATCAAGTTTGACACCCCTGGTGAAGTTGATATGTAAATCTGGCTTCCCCATTGACTTTGCTTGCCGGACGCCAGCTGGAACAGTTGAAATGGTAATCACATGATCCCGGGATGGTTCAACCATCATAAATACATCCTGGTTGCCTAGCACCCAAATTTTAATCAAATGTTTGTGGGGATGCTACCAGGGGTGAAATCCAGCAGGTGCTGACACGTTCTGGAAAACCGGTAGTGGAAATTTTGAGTAGTTCATAGAACCGGGAAATACTACCTCTGGCTGGCCCCAGAGTGGGATGGGAATGGAGATTTTGCAGTATCCTTCCTCTGGAGTGGGGTGGGAATAGTGATTTTGCAGTATCCTTCCTCTGGAGTGGGGTGGAAATAGAGATTTTGCAGTACCGTTCCTCTGCCACCCCCACCAAGCCAACCCCACCAAGCCACCCCATGCCCACAGAACTGGTAGTAAAAAAATTTGGATTTCACCACTGGATGCTACAATGGGTGTAAGTGTAAGGACCAGTTGTAAGTCACTTGTTTCAGTGCTGTTGTAAGTAACTTAGAATGATCGCTAAACGAACAGTTGTAAGTTTGGGACTACTTGCATATTAGAATATGAGACCTTTATTATGTTTAGGTAATAACCAAAAGACAATGGCAAACCGTTGTCATATTGTTGCCCCCCAAAAAAAGTGAATATGCCCATGAAGTCACCAAAAGCTGAGCTTAATTCAGTAGATTCCTCCTTTTTACCCACAGTAGAATATTTCTTTCTCAGTCCACGTTTGGCTGCATTTGCTGGAGCATTTGGAGGTAGTAAAAAATCAGATCTAGGACAAAGTGATTCTTCCATTTTTACTGCTCCATCAAGTCTTGGATTTGCATGATTTATTAGTATGTTTCATGTTTGCATTATCAAATTAATTTGAATGATCAGATGGAATAGTTATACGCTGCAGCTCAGTTTCATCTCAGAGGCAGCCCTACTGAAGACCGACCAATTTGTTTATTTCATTCAAAGGTGTAGTACTAATGTATTTCTTCACTCCAGAGGTATCTGTAGTACGGAAGGCAATAAAGTCAAGATAGTGATTCCACTCACATAGTTGGGACCATCATATTGACCCCTTTCCCCAGACATCAATTTGTCTCTCCTCTTCCAGTTTCTTTAATGTTTTCTTTGCCTGGCAACGTTCATTCCCTGAGTGCTTTAGCATTCATTTAGCTTTTCGTTTGGAGATGATCTTAGCGTTTTGAAACAGAGACAGGAAGTGCTAATACCGCTTCTGTTGTCATTGTCTCTTATCCATGAAACTGAGTGAGAATATTTGTCAGGGTGTCAAGACTGCCTTAATTTTGATGTATCCTTTCACAATCGGTTCCTATCTTTTGAAAATAAGCCAACTTGGAGTAGATCTGACAAAGTGGTAGAATGAGCAGCTACATATTTCATTTTATTCTTTTTTCTTCTACCTTTCATCCCAAACAGATGCTGAGAGCTGTTCCCAACAGTAAAACTCCCTAGCCGGAAAAAGTAATGATTGATCTACGCAATATTTAAAGACGATGATGTCCTTGAACAAGGTTCTTCATCCAGGAACTGATTTTTACATGGCACTAATCCTGCAAAATTAGCTAATACTCAACATATTTAATTTAATTTATTTGTATATCTTTAATCCAGAGTGCTACCCAAACAGGACAGCTGCGGATAAATCAAAGCTCAAAGACAAAGGAGGAGGGAGTGCTATTTTTATTGGGAAGCAGATGGTGACATATGAATTGGGAATATAAAATGTCATTTAAGATTTTCCTTTAAAAAAAAAAACGTTTGACAGAAGTGTTGTCTCTACAAGAGTATGTGAACTCCAGGTGGCTGTGATTTTTGTTCAGGATAATTGGAATCATATTTTCAGGCAGAGTCAGCAATTTACCATGACAAGCAACAATTTCCATTATGAGTAAAGCACACAGAGGTTTTTATTACTCTTGTCCAGAAAAAAAAAACCCAGTCAATTTGGAATTAGATTTATAGCTCAATTGTAGCCTGACTGTAAGGAAACTGCAGGAAACTAACCAATAAAGATTTGATTATTTGATTGCTTATTTGTACCCTATGACTATCATTATGCATTTTACCTTATGATTCTTGACGAATGTATCTTGTCATTTTATGTACACTGAGAACATATGCACCAAAGACAAATCCCTTGTGTGTCCAATCATACTTGGCCAATAAAGAATTCTATTCTATCTATTCTATGGGGAGGTAGAGTGTCAAAAAAAAAGTCAAGATGGCAGCTTACACTCATGCAATCGAAGTACATATAGAAATGCAGCAGGATTTTAACATGCCATTTTGGTTGCCATCTTGCTTTTTTTTTTTTTAATCTCTAGTCCCATTAGAGATACTGCCGCAAAAAAACCCCATTAAAACTGATTGTATAGTTTCAGGTAATATTTTCTCTTGGCTCAAATAAAGAACCTAATTCAGCAAATTTTTTACAAGGAAGAACAAGTTAAGAATTGTCAGAAAGGTATTTCCTAATTCTCAACATTGTGAACAAATACATAACTGAGGAAGTCACAAAAGAGCAGGGCTACACTCTACCTGGATTCCCAAAACTGTGCCTGAGGGGGTCAATATGCTCAGTGACACATGCTTGGTGTCTGCTAGCTCCCCATCCAAACCTAATTTTACTTATGAGCTACTTTTAATTAAAAATAAATCAAAAGCTAGCATGCCACAAAGCAAAACATCAATTTCAAGAATAATGTTTATTTCCAGGTATGTCTCTGGGCCAGCATAGAGCCCATTGGGATTGTTAAGAAATAAAATGGTAAATAGTTACAGGCAAATGCTTCATTTGGAAATGTATTTTCCTGTAAATTTACAGAGCATTCTAGAAGGCTGAAGAAGGTAATGGAGAACAAATTTTCACATGCTGTTGTGTATATATGTATGCATTTATTTATTTCTATCCTGCCTTTATTATTTTTTACAAATAACAGAATATTGAACATTTCCAAGACACCTTCCTCCTCCTATTTTCCTCATAACAAAACCCTGTGAGATGGGTTTGGCTGAGAGAGAGTGACTGGCCCAAAATCATCC
>JANHFT010002170.1:9398-20886 GCA_032467955.1 Pseudoxenodon macrops | reverse complement strand
GTGGAACATGGGGCTGCCCTGAAAACAGTGAAGGACTGGCCCGCAGTGCTTCTGCCAGCAAAAACGGAGCTCCGGGCTCCATTTTCAGCTGCCATGGCCTCCTGCAATCCTCTGCTGTGTGCGGCCCTCCTGAGCTCCGTTTTCACTGGCAGACGGTTGCAGGAAGCCATGGCAGCCAAAAATGGAGCCACTGTTTTCACTGGCAGAATGCTTGGGCCACCACAGGCACATCTGACAGGAGTGACATTGAGCTGGCCACACCCATCCTAGCCAAGCTCACCCAGGCCCCCCTCCCAGAGGTCAAACACAACCCTGATGAAATCAAGTTTGACAACCCTGGTCTAGAAGATTCGTTACATCCTTTTGTTGTGGTATCTACCCAACAGTGGTGTGAAACTGCAGCTTTGATTTGAAATTATTCAAGAGCAACCAGCGATTCTTGGGCTGTGAGTTACCAAATCCTAAATCATCTCTTCCTCCCATCTGGTTTACATGAGTAGTATTAGGAATGAGCAGTTGCTAAGGGCTTCCTCATGTTGATTCCACTAACATGATTCTCTAAATCCTGACCAATGTTGTGAAGAGATTGACCGGCGCTTCCAGAAAATGGACACCAAAGTTCTCTTTGAGAAAGCTGAAATATCCTCCCTCACAATTAGGCATGTGTAAAGAAGAGGAGAGGATTTGTGTTATTATCAAGTGCCACTGGAAGTTTCTATGTTGAGAGCTCCCTCGATTCCTTCCTGAAAACACATCACATCATAGTAGATATTCGAATTTTGATGCTTTATCAAGGAGACAGTTGTCATTCAAATACTTTTGTTGTAAAGTAATGTGGACATAAGCTTGAAGGACTCTTGAAGGACCTTCCAAATAATTCCACTTTCATTCAGATGGTTGCTCTCCTCCCCTTGTTTGTTCCCTCTCAGGACTCATCCAGAGTTTTATTGAAAGTCAGCCACCATCAGAGTGATTGTTTCTTTGCTGAATCAAGAACAATGCTTCATCAATGATACACTAGATCCAACCATCAAATCAGAAAATAGCAATGATTCTTGATGACATTTTAAGGGATCTGATCTGGTTTTCATCAATTCTCTACACCCGGTTGCTGGTTTTGATGACATTAATATTTATGATCTATTGGCATTAATATCATTTCAGAACACTGCACGTTATTCATTTTAATCTCCATCTGGCAAATATTCTTGGTCTATGCAGTTGTCCATTTATTCCTTCAGATCAAGTTTTCTTGCAATTTGTAATTCTGATGCACTGCTCTCATCCGTAGATTCTTCTTTTGGTGAAGTTGGAATTATGAAGTCATGTTATGTCAATTCCCAACCCATCTATAATTCCTGCTTTAAGACATATAGTCATGTTTACAATTAACAGTTAATCTCTTACAAATATGATTTTTTCAGTTTTTAATACAACTGCAAACATATTCCAAGATTGATACATTTATATTTTTGATACCAGAAAAGATGGTTTCAGCATACGATCTAAATAATTAACAGTTACAGTAACTAATTAAAATATTTATAATAGGATAAGAACACATATATGCTCCCATATACATAACGATTTACTGAGTAGGTTATTTTTAGGAGGGAAAAACCCTACATTTTTTTTAGAACTCCAGCTGGTAAGGACAAATTTAAATGTCAATTGGAATCAGAATAAATTCTTCACTCACACAAGAAGAAATGCTTCTTCCAATATGTCACCTTCAACAGGTTTTTTTCCCTTCAAATTAGTATTTAGTTAAATGAAAATATATGTTGTTTCAGGCACTAATCAATTAATTGCTACAAAATTGTTTAATTAATTGCCCTGACTTCTTTACATGGATGACACCCCTAATTATACTTGACAAAACAAATCCTGATTTATTTATTATGTTTACATCCTGCTGAAGAACCCCCAAAAAGTGTATATCTTTCCTCCAAATGATTTTTTGGGTTATCCACCTGTCTCACTAACCATGGCATGAAGATGCCATTTTCAAAGGACTACTTATTCTGGCAAATAACTTCTGACCTATTGCCAAAACAAATGTTCATAAACATGACCAGAAATCAAAGTCTACTGAAACAAGACTTTAATTTTTAATAGTGTTTAATAGCTCTTCTTATTACCCAAGCATCCATCAATAATCCAGAGAATATAAATGAGTGTATTTTTAGTAAATGCACATTATGAATTATTTTTGATTTAAGCAAAAACATTTATTGTACACTAGCATTTATAGTTGAGATGACCTACTGATTTATTTGAACACTCATGGTGGTCTATGTCTGTGTTTACCTTATAGCAAGTATACACTGTATATAATTTCATTAGTTCTGTTCTTGAAGCATCTAGGAGATCTCGTGGGATGTACATTTGATGGGAAAAGATTAGGCTTCCCTCCTCTCCACTCCCTTTGCCCACCTACTGGACTATTTTGCCATAGGATACCAAGGTTAGGGTGTGATGGCATGAGAATGGGAATGCAATAGTCCCAAAATTTGCTCAGTGCAATGGAGGAGCTTCTTTCTTCTTCACTTTGCAACCCCTTCTTATCTGTCTGCCAGTTTCAAACTGACAGCAAACAGCACTCCTTACTAGCACTGATGATGTTATCTAGTTTGGGTAATGAAACGTCTGCAAGAAAACAAGCAAGCTCAGACAGTACCAAAGACCCCCTCAGTTTTAAACACATTTAGGATCGTAGTGGGGCATGATGGTTCAGCGGTTAAAGACCCTGAGTTTGTTAACTGGAGACCTAACAATGTGAGTTTGAGGCCCAAGCTCAGTGCAATGGGGGGAGCTCCTGTTACTTGTTCCAGTTCTTGCCCACCTAGCAGTTCAATAGCATGCAAATGCAAGTAGATTAGTAGGTACTGTGCTTCCCCCAAAATAGGACCTACTCAGAAAGTAAGTCCTAGCTTCATTATTACATGTGCACCCAATATAAGTTCTACCCCCAAAATGAGCCCAATTAAGACTCCTCCCATTCCAGGTTGCACAGGTAAAAATGAAGCTAGGGTAGGGATAGGGTGGTAGAGCTGCCCTATTATTTACCTTTGGATAGTTGCAGCCAAGCCTTGCATACCTCAGCCCATTTCTTCTTCTGCACTGGCTTTCCTGGAGGCCACTGTAGCCAATAATAAAGCTCCAGATCGATCCTGAGCTCTGTTATCAGCTGCAGAGGCCGTCAGGAAAGCCTTGCCCGATGAAGAAGTTCCTGAAGGTCTCTGACAGCAAAAAGAGGCTGGGGTGACATGTGCAAGTGAGGTGAGTCATTCGGGGGGTATTCTCCCCCCGAAAATAAAACCTGGTGCCTTTTTTGGTGGCAAAAATAATACTAATAATAAGACAGGGTCTTATTTTTGGGGAAACATGGTACCATTTCACTGGGAAAGTAACAGTGTTCTGAGCACCTTTGACATAGAGCCAATCTGGCCACATGGCCATAGAAATTGTCTTTGGACAACTCTGGCTTCCGTGGCCAAGAAATGGAGATGAGCACCATGCTCTAGAGTCAGACACAACTGACAGAGAAACCTTTACCTTTTTTTTACTGTAATAGGGAGTAAATATTGCAACTATCAGGTGATAATCTTTTGAATGTACTCCTTTAAATCAAATAATTTTTGACAGATGACTAAATTTGCCTCTCTACCCATCTGTTAGAACACACTTTCTCCTCATCTCAAAGCCCATTCCTAACCTACATTAAGGGGAGTGATTGGTGGATGTTTTTCTGCTAGTTGGTAATGGTTAGCGTGAGGAAAAATGAAGGCAGGGGTATTCACCAACTGCTTTCCTTTACTTTGTTCCACACTAATAGATATAAAACAGCACCTTCCTTGTCTGTGACCTCATTACTAAGCAGAATAGGGCTAAGTGGTTAGGATAGCAAATATTTGTATCATCATACTTAGATGATAGAAGTAGAAATTTATTGGATTTGACCTATTGAATTGTAACGATTTAGAATATGCTCTTTGCCTTGAATATCATCCATCCATTCTCCAAATTTCAAATAATCTTCAACGTCTTCAGAAACCCAATACTACATAAGATCTTTCGCTCCAGAAGAACATTCAAATATATTGTGAAATCTCCCATTTTTCTCTACCTTAAACAGAGAAAAAGGCTCTGTGTACTCTAGGAATGAGCCTGTGCCTACAATTGATAAAGGTGGGGCCATATGCACACCTTTAGTGGGTCAAATTTTTATAAAGCATGAGATTTGAAAGCATGTAACTACGGTAGTAATAACCTGGAGATCAGAAACATCAAAATCATTTTCCCCCCAAGCAGCATATTTAGGATCTAATACATAGCTAAGTTTGCCAATGACCTAATAGAGAGGAGAGAAACAAACAAACACCAACACCCAAATATTTGTTTAAGAACAAGTACAATAGCAATACAGCTGTTTTGCTTTCTATAGTGCTAGGAATCCTTGTTCTGCCAGTTCCAAGATATTGTCTACTTTCTTGTGTACTGCCTGAAGCAAATAATGAACAGAACAAAATGGAGAACATTCTCCAGGTCATGGTATTACAAGCATTTAGAATAGGTGTTACAGAAGATGATAAACTTATTACCAGATAATAATTTGGGGCACTAGCCCATGAAAGAGAAGTGCAGAATTGTACATCTAGTAAAACAGAACTTCAGCTTTCAATTCTGGAAATGAACCCCCCCACAAGTTTCCGGTCTTTTTAGGTGTAATATGCTTGAAAAACCTTGAACTTTAGAAGCTAACAGGACCATTGAATTAGATTCAGAATTAGATTCAGAATTAGATTCATTGAATTAGATTCAGAAATCTAATATTTTTCTTTTCCCCGTAAGTAGCAAAACCAAAGCAAATCAGATAAAACTAAACATTATATTTGATATAGATATATCTATTTGAACACGTACATTCAGACATGTATAGATCATAGGATTCAGTTTCCTTGGCAAAAAGGTTTGCTTGCATCATATATGCAGGATTTTAATATTTTATGGGGTGCTGCAGATGATTCTGTCATGCACTGAATGCTTAGTGCTCTTATGAACTTATGAGGAAAAGAATTTGCTAAAATCATTAAGTATGAATTTGAATTTCTATACACCAGCCAGTACTCCTCAATACCTGTCAACTTTAATTACTTCTGAATATCACCAAGCAATTCTCATAAAAAAGATCAAGAAAAATCATTTGCAATCATGTTTTTCAATTATTACAAGGATGGACTCTTTGTAACATATTTTCATTTGGATACTATTTTGAATATTTTTTTTAGATATAACACAGTTAGGCGTTGGGTGGAATGAATAACCAAAGTCTCAGGAGATTATACAAATTTATTTTTTTAACTCCATAGAAACTGGTACTGTTGAGAAGTGATATGATTGTAAATTCCATTTCCAAAAATGTTGAAAGGCATACCTAAATGAAGCATAAATAATTTTAATATTTATTTCCATGAGCATGGAAATTTTCCTTTTTTTAAAATGATAAAGTATTCTGAGGCACTCTCAGTGATCTGGTTTCTACTCTCAAGTGATATATTCCCTCCAACTTTTCTACCTTATGACAAAGAAAAGAAAAACTGGAAGTGCTTTGTTCAAGAGTGAAAGAGCACTGCATAATATCAAAGGATTAAATGAGAATTAGCATAGCTTTTGACCCCTTTTTGCTCTCTGAATATTTAACAGATGTAAAAATAAATCTATATTATCTCCTAACAACTTTTCAAATGTTTAAACAGCAATTTTTACAATTATTGTAAAAAAGAGGGGGAAACTAGAAATGAGACACATCGCGCAATGCCTGATATTTATTTATTTAAATTTAGTAGCCACCAGGGGTGGGTTGTAACTTATCTCGCCGGCGGTTTGCTAGTTCCTGCACTGCGTGGGCGCACCTTGCACGTGTGTGCATGCACCGTATGCTCACGCGCATGCGCATTAGAAAAAAGCCCTGAAAACCCCCCCAAAAAGGCAGAAAACAAGATGGCACCACATGCGCAGTGCCAGAAACTCAGCTTTTTTTTTCAAAAAAATATATCCGTGGTGCCCAAGGAGCAGGAGAACCGGCTCCGTTACGTCACTAGCGGCGTACTACCTACTCGGTAGATCCAGTCCAAACCGGTAGGAACCCAGCTCTGGTAGTCACCAAACTCTTATGTAGCAAAGTCACCTTGACATAAATTCATTTTATGCAGGACACTACAGGCGCTGCAAATAAGTCTAAGCATTTATGCTTTCAATGACCTTATAAAAAATTAAGTCTGCGTTAGATGGTAGCCTCTATCAGTTTACAGCCTTTCATCTTTATAAAAAAGACTCAGGCAGAAGCTTCACAAACACCTGTAATATAAAGTGTCTATAATTCCTAAATTACAATGAAAAAGAATACAGTCTGCCTGTCGCATAAAACTGTTTAAATAATCAGTTTTACAACTCTGCTGACAGGGTATTTTGATTTAATTAGCTAAAAGAGGGGAGAATAGTATACAGACCTCTTGTCAGGCCATGTATCTTCCAACTGTGGTTATCAAACCTTCATACTAGAGAGTAGAATATAGTGGGGTTTTATTTAGTTTTTATACACAAATGAATGAACTTGATTTGCACCATACACAAATCAGAATACAGATATCTTCCCATTTTTTAAAATTTGATGTATTTTATGATACAAGTTTTTTTAATGCACCAAAATGCATACAAAGTATGCCTAAAATATATGGATTAAAAAAAGAGAGATAAATCTGGAAATGGCTCTTAGGAAAAACACACAGATTTAAAATATTCCCATCCATCTACCTATAGTAGGTTATCTTGCCAATGGATTTTTTTTAAATGCCAAAGCAGTTTTGTTGACATTGTTTTACATTGTGAAATATCATTTCAAGACTGATCAAAGTTAAATGCAACATTATTCTTACCACAATGAAAAATGCTGGGTTTTTTGACAGTTTCTTATGTAGAGAATTCTTCGAGATCTTCTTGTTGACTGAAGCTTATTTTTTAAATAATCCAGTTAATTGTTACTAGATTTCTACATCTGTCAGTATTAAAAAAGCCACCCTTTCTGAAATTATTCTGAGAATCTCTCAAATTAGCATTGACAGCGAATTGCCAGATGCTTCTAAGTCTTTCCAAGAATGTGGCATGAAAGGATGGGCCCATTTTCATTCTTTAATCTTAACTTTCAGTTATGGGAGATGGACCATTATCTGCTAAGCTGCTATACAGCTTCCATGATGAATAACATTGATCCTTTAAGAACAATCCAAATAAAAGATTATCAGACATAATAAGTGTAATGAATCAGCCAGTTTTTAGATTAATTAAATTGATGCAGATGTGACTTGATAGTTATTTTATTGGAACTCTATTTAGTATAATGAGAAACTGAGAACATTTCTGCCCTCTCACATCACTCACAGTTTTATAAAAGCATTCCCACATCCTTCCTGTACCATAATACATTCTTCATTTTTCCTGAACGTCCATCTAAATAAAATGCCCACCTAGGAAACAGATGTGAAAAATCTCTAACACTTCCTGGAAAGGGGTTTGGCAGTATTTCAAAATTAATATTTCATCAAAATTACAACCACACCAATATGGTTGATTGGTGGTACACTGATTCTGTTCTGTGAATTTCCGACTAGATTTATTGCTTCCATAACTTTCTCTAGAGGAGATGTTGACAGCACATAAGCAAACATCTGATACCAACATCTTGAGCTGGGCAAATTCCCAGCTGTGAAAAAATTGGAGACATGAAAGGGTCAAAATTTTTGGAGACAACTGCCATCATTTTCACATGTGTAATTCCCAATACTGAAATCAACCCGAAATCACACTATTAAAATTGGATGGGTTATCTTTTTATTTATCTATTTGTTTATTTTTCTACTTTATTACATTCACTGACCATTTCTTTTGCAGTAATCGTAAGAGGCTTTTAAATTAAAAATCATTCAACATTTTTCAAGTTAATACAAGTAAATGGAATAATTCACTGTAGCACTAAAAATAGATAACAAAATACTAAGAAATATAAATAATAAAACTAATTAACAGGTCTACTAGTTTGTGAATAAAAAACTAAAATACCTTGCTTCCAAGCAAGTCTGCAATGTGTACATGTATATAAATCTTGATATATGAAATATATCATAAATGATGAAATATAATAGAAAACTAATACATAATATAAGGTAAAGGTTCCCCTCGCACATATGTGTTAGTCATTCCCGACTCTAGGGGGTAGTGCTCATCTCCATTTCAAAGCCGAAGAGCCAGCACTGTCCGAAGACGTCTCCGTGGTCATGTGACTGGCATGACTAAACACCGAAGGCGCACAGAACGCTGTTACCTTCCCACCAAAGATGACTCCTATTTTTTCTATTTGCATTTTTACATGCTTTCGAACTGCTAGGTTGGCAGAAGCTGGGACACGTAATGGGAAGTCACTCCGTTACGTGGTGCTAGGTATTCAAACTGTTGAACTGCTGACCTTTCTGATCCACAAGCTCAGCATCTTAGCCTTTAACCCACCACATCCCTACCAATACATAATATACAATACTTCAAAAATAATTGTATATTAGTGGAATCCTAAAAGTTAAAGAAGTACTTTCCTGCCTAAGGCGATAGCAACTGAAATAATTTTTACACCTCTTTGAAAGCTCTTAAGGTTGCTGTCCAATACTAAGAAACTAATGAAGCCATCCTCAGAGCTAGTGAGACTAATATTAGCTCATGGACTTATAAAGATAGGGCACTAGGTGCTATAGAAAGTTCATCTAAGAAATGTATGGGCTAGAGCAGGGGTATCAAACCCGATTTCATTGAGGGCTGCATCAGGGTTGTGTTTGACCTTGGGAGCTGGGTGGGTGTGGCCAGTGTGGGTGTGGCCAGCTCGACATCTCTTGTATCAGGGGTGCCTGTGGTTGCCCAAATGCTCTGGCAGCAAAAACGGAGCTTGAGAGGCTGCAAGGTCCTCCCAAGCTCCATTTTCACTGGCAGAGGGTTGCAGGAAGCCATCACAGCCTCCCAAGCTCCGTTTTTACTGGCAGAGGGCCAGCGGGCCAGTCCTTCATTGTTTCCAAGGCGGGCCAGATCTAAGCACCCTGTGGGCAGGATCCGGACCTTGAGTTTGACACCCTTGGGCTAGAGTTTCAGGATCTTCCAGGTCACAGGGGCAGGTTTCCTGGGGAAAAAGTGATATTATTACCATTCCTCAAAAATTGAGCTAAGGAAAAGCTGTGCAGTGCATTAGGCAGGTAATAGTAAACAGAAAATTTGCTAGTGTGAAAAGCTTCCTATTTATATGTTGCAAGTGATGGTGACCTAATTCACCGTACTCTACTGGGAGAGCTAGGTCAAATACCAACTGCGGGATTATGACACTCTTGGTAATTCTGTGACCAACATTATCTTGCCTCTGATTTTTAGATGCATCATATCAGGCTATTTTGAAGGTTTTGATATTGATAGATGAAAGTGGAAGCAATCTGTGTTCCTATTTCCTCTGTAAAACAATAACAAGAATTGTTTAAAAAAAAATGGCCAAGAAATGTGGCCACCTCTCCTTGTGATTTTATCTGTGGTCCTTCAATTGTTTAACGAGCAAGCAGTGCCAAACCAAGACAAAATGACCACTTCTAATCTAGAATGTGATATTTTCTCCAGGGGTTCTTTTTATAATAGTCCCCATCAGGCAAATTGCTGTCTTTTGAAACAAGGTCATTCCCATAGTAACTTACTATGGTGGTAGAAATAGAATATTTATTTATTATTTTTATTTGTCAAGCATGTGTAAGATAACAGATATAAGTATAAACATGATTATGAATACAGGAAATGGATATGGATAAATGGGGACAGTAGTACAGGAACAGTAGGCATGTTGGTGTGCTTATGCACTCCCCTTACAGACCTCTTAGGAATGGAGTGAGGTCAACAGTAGACAGTCGAAGGTTGAAGTTATGGGGGTTAGGCGTTGAAACCACAGAGTCAGGTAGTGCATTCCAGGCATGACCACTCTGTTGCTGAAAATATATTGACAAATATATTGACAAACATGTTCTCCTGACCTTGCCTTGGTGTCATCTTGCCCAGACATCTTTATTTTCAAGGTTTTAGGTCAACTTTTGGAATCTTTGTTGCAGTGTTTTTCAACCTGAGCATCTTGAAGATCTATGGACTTCAACTCATGGAATTCCTCAGCCATATTTGAAAAGTCTGAGAGGTGAAGTTCATACATCTTCAAATTGCTGAGGTTGAAAAATACTACTTTGTTGCATGTTTTTGTGCAAGAATACTTCTTTATTCTTTATCTCTATTTATTATTTGGTTAATATATTATATTTGCATCCTAAGCAGAGGTGGGTTCTTACCGGTTCGGACTGGTTCTACCAAGTAAGTAGTAGGCCGCTGGTGACGTCACGGAGCCGGTTCTGGTCCATGGGTGCTGCCATCTTTTTTTAGATTTTTTTTTTGGGGGGGGGAATTTTTTTTGCATTTTTTTCAGGGTATTTTCTTCTGCGCATGTGCAGAAGCCGAGTTTCTGGCACTGCGCATACATCACCATCTTGTTTTTGGCCTTTTTTTGGAATTGTTTGTGCATGCGCATGCCCATGCAACACAGGAGGCAGCAAACTGGCGGCGAGGTAAGTTAGAACCCACCCCTCGTCCTAAGCTACTTAAGAACATGATAGATGTCAAGGAACCTGAGTTTGCATTACAGTAGCTAATGTTCTGTTTCTCAGGAGAAGAAGACTTCTTTTCCAAAAGAGAAGGGCCATCTACTTCCACAACTTTGTTTCAGTGGCCTTAGGGCTTCCTCAATATCATGCCACCCATATTTGCTAGCAAGTGCTGATTGTATTTTCATTTCTTTAAGAATGAACCAAAATAAGATTTAGCCATCGGATAAGGAGAGCAGGAAGACCTCAACCTGCCCAAACAGGTGAGAATTCTGTCCATTTGATAGATTGGGATTGGCCCACCCCCACCTGTGCTGGTAGAGGAGGCATTCTGTAGGCCCATCAGCCAAGGAATTCCAGCTGGTGGGATCCAGCAGAAAGGCCTTCTCTGCTGTTGTTCTTGCTATCTGGAACTTCTTGCCCCCCTTGAGGTCCACTCCAACCCTCCTTATCTTCCATAATGACCTGGCCCTGCCAGTTGGATTGGGGCTCCAAAGGAGGGGCTTCATGTTGGTGGTGGCTTATAGATTAATATCAGATATCATTTCCCCACTTCCCACTCATCCTATTCCTTCCATTCTATCTTTTCTATCATATTTTGTATTTTACATTTTGTACCATTTCTATTCATATAGTTTTATTTTTTAATATTGTAAGCTGCTCAGAGGCACCCTGTGGTAAGATGGGCAGCCAATAATGATAGATAGATAGATAGATAGATAGATAGATAGATAGATAGATAGATAGATAGATAGAGAGAGAGAGAGAGAGAG
>JANHFT010002169.1:165674-181756 GCA_032467955.1 Pseudoxenodon macrops | reverse complement strand
ATAGAGCTTA
The DNA here is from genome assembly GCA_032467955.1 of Pseudoxenodon macrops. Taxonomy (NCBI): domain Eukaryota; kingdom Metazoa; phylum Chordata; class Lepidosauria; order Squamata; family Pseudoxenodontidae; genus Pseudoxenodon; species Pseudoxenodon macrops. The sequence goes on along the minus strand of JANHFT010002169.1, from coordinate 181,746 downwards.
AATGACTAAGTATTATCAAACTGAGACTTACTCTATCTTTAAAAAGTAAGAGCATTTAAGAAAAGACGGACAAGTGAACATGGTTCTGGTCATTTGATGCTCTTTTGTTCCATAAGATCAATAGGTTTTTAGATAAAAAAACAGAATATTCTTTTCTCTTTTTTTATTCATATCTTACAAGATATGGAATTGGGAAAAGGGATCAGCATGAATCATCCTATATGGTCAAATGTGAGTTTCAAAATGAGAATTTTGAAATCAATGGCATAATCAGTAAACATTTTTAGATTAAGGGGGGAAGCCAACATGGCATTTAATATTGGTGATAATTAATATATCAGATAAGAGTTATTACATTTTTATATCCACATCTGCAATATTAACATTTCAATTTTATACCTTTTTAACACTTTAATCCATTAATGCATTTAATAATTATCACTATCACTGCTAAAATAGCTGCTGTTAAAAAATGACAACATTATTCAAAGCAAACTATGAATTTCAGAGAACCATTCCCACGCCAATAAAAGTCTAGATACAAGCAACAATCCTTCATACTGCCTAAGTTTACTAGTCATTGATAAAACTTTTTAACTGCCACTGAAATCAATCCTGATTTTTTTACTCCAATAAATATTACTCCACGTATATATGCACGCAAAAACATGTGTTTATGTACAATGGTTAGAGGCCACACATACGGAAAGTATTAAAGTAACATTTATTTATTTATTTATTTATTCATTCATTCATTCATCATTCATTCAATCATTTATTCATTCAATATTGCCGCCTATTCGCCCATGGCAACTCAAGGCGGCTTACAAAATATAAAACCACATTTAAAAGAATAAAACTAATATAGTACAATATAGTATAAAATACTAAAATCACCCCCAAGCCCCCGCCCCGGCGACAGCAGATCACACGAGCTATTTAATGGGCTCCATCCTGCTCTGGGTTTTCCAGGCCCACTGGCAGAACCAAGTCTTCAGCGCCTTCCAGAAGAGTATTAGAATGGGGCCGTTCTAATCTCTGGGGGAATGATGTTCCAGAGAGAGGGAGCAACCACGGAGAAGGCCCTTCTTCTGGGTCCCACAGGTGTATCTGCCTTGGGGATGGAACCCGCAGAATTCCCTGCCTCCCCGCTCTGATGGGTTGGGTGGATGTGGCCGGCAAGAGACAGTCCCTCAGATAACCTGGTCCCAAGCCATGAAGGTTTTAAAGGTGACAACCAGCACCTTCAATTGCACCCGGAAGCAAATTGGCAGCCAATGCAGCTCCCACAGGAGAGCTGATACATCTGCACACCGGGGTCTGCATAAAACCATGCAGGCCACTGCATTTTGCACCAACTTGAGCTTCCGGATGCTCTTCAAGGGCAGCCCCATGTAGATTGTGTTGCAATAGTCAAGACAGGATGTGACTAGGGCATGGGTGATTGTGGGTAGGGATTGTTGGTCCAGGAAAGGGTATAACTGGAGCACAACCTGCAGTTGCGCAAAAGCCCTCCTGGCCACGACCATTGGATTAATAACTATAATTAAAAGTAATTGCCTGTAAAATAAAGCAATCTGTTTGCAAAATGATAAGACATCCTATCTAAAAATCCAGCCTTAATAAATTCTTTTAACACTCAAACTGGACCACTTTATCAGAGATTGAGACACAATGGAATTTTGAATTCAACAGGCATAAATCTTTATAAATCATATTGAGTTTTAGTGAGTTTCTGCAAAGGGAAATATCTTCATCCAGGAAGACTTCATCAACTGAGTTTTTGGAATTTCCTAATGTATTGTTTCCTGAACCACTATACATAAAGATAAAAGAAGAATCTCCCATTATCTTCCACTCATGCAAAATGAAGGTAATCTAATCTGATTTCACCACTTGCATCTCGTCTATTTATTTGCTATCTACAGTACCTTTACTGTTACCATATCCTCAACACATTTAAGAGGATGCCTACCTCCAACTCATAGGTTTCCTCGTTTAGGGAGGAAAATAAAAACCTAATTCTCTAGAAGGTATTGAGTTAAAAAAGAACAAGTGAAAAATAATTCCAATTATTTCTGCAAAAGCTTTAATGGTAATTATTTATTTATTTATTTATTGTGGTTTTATTATTTATGCACTTATAACTAAATATAATATAGATAGAATAAAACAACTGATACCATAGTGGATTCCAATGAGTTATAATATAATATAAAATAAGGAAGTTCCAATCTAAGCTATTTAATATTAAATTCTAGATAATCCATATACTCTAACAGGTAATGGTTTATTTATTTGTTTGTTTGTTTACTTATTTATTTATTTTAAAGCAACTTCACAAGGATCTATGAAAATGGAGAGTTTTAGTGCTTATTTAAAGTGTTAAGTGAGCCAATTACATGCACCATCCCAGAGGGAATTGATTCCAAAGAATCAGAGCCAAATGAAAAAAAATCTCTTAATCATGATATAGCTGTTGTAAGAAGCAGTAGAATCAAACACACTTTGCCTGATAATTCAGGTCAAGTTCATATGAAACACCAGGTCTTTCAAATAATAGGGAGTGCCCATTGGTAGGGTAAAATGTGTCATCACAGCATTTTGTTTTCGTATTTTCTCAAATTGCCAACCAACTTAATGATTGGTGGTCAAAAAAGATTTGAGCAAAATAAAAACGGTTTGCATAAACAACAGTATTCTGGATGCAAATCAAGGGGTGGAGCAGTCAACAGGCTGCTATGACTGCCAGTGAGAGAGAGAGAGAGAGAGAGAGAGAAAGAGAGAGAGAGAGAGAGAGAGATTGAATTTTGCAAACTAGTTCATCACTAGTTTTTAAAAGCTGAACTAATAAAAGAGTGGTTGGCTATATTTTGAAATAATCATCATTTCTAGATTATTCATTCAAGAATGAAGCTAATCTCCAGCAGGGCTGACATAGACTTTTTCCTTCTCTAGGTCAGTTGCTTTCTCTAAGTACAACTCCTTACCAAAATTCAGCAACTGTGTTTTTTCCCCTATGAAACAAGTCAATTTCATCACAGTTTGTAAAGATGGCTTATTTAAGCAAAACCTTAATTATAACTTTGTGTTTGATTGTGTTTGATCACAATCTTAAACTGTGATAACCGAAAAGAAAATGAAAAGTTGTAATCATTTCAGCGGTGAATCAGAGAGGATGGTGAGAGAAGGTGGTAAGTATGTTGAGTGGGAACACCAAAGCTCTCAAAAAACAGGAAATTCTATTGAATTTTATTTTCAAAATTAACCAAAAACGTCATATATCTATAGAGATTATTTCATTTCTCTTTAAAAGTTTGTAGTGTTTCTACAATTATCACAATGCTTTAAAATCAATTAGTTTGATCTTTTCACAAGAAATGAACTTATTTCTACTATGAAAAAAATGTACATATAACATAAAGTATTAAAATTTATTTTTAAACAATAACTGGATGCGCCCCCCCCCCCAAATCACTAGGGTGGAGTGTGTTCACGTTCCACCATCACCAATGCATACTTTATCCTCTCATAAAGTGCTGCTGAGATAATTACTGCTGACAGATTTATTCAAGGTTCATTTCACTTTTTCTCTAGTTTTGCTCTAGTTAGAAGTGCAACAGAGCCCATGGGAAGATCCACCCCTCACACCTGTTAAGTTTCTTCATGTTACTAGGGCCAGTTTGGACATGTCACTTCGAATTAGCATTGTACAAACGCAGTAAGTGTGACAATTACTTATCACAGGTTTAACTTATAGGAAAGAGGGGAGGAGAAGAAGAAAAGTTTCCAATTCAAGCCCAAGAACAGTGTCCAAATACGAAATTTAAGTCCAGGTTGAAGAAATTCCCTCTGAAACTTAGGAAAGAGTTCCCATGGCAGAAATCCTAAACAAAGATCAAAATTAATATAAAGAACTAATCCTGTGTTTTTAAATGAAATGAATATTTTCTTTGGGCATTCATAAATATTCTGTTACATTTCCTCGCATTATTATTCTAATTTACTGGTATTATAATAGACAGAAATGTGCATGCATGAGCGCGCGCGCACACACACACACAAATACATACATAGACAAAGACGCAAAACTAATATTCTGCAGACTGCCATATATTTACTGAGAAGGTAACTGAAGAATATGGATATGCTATAAGGGAGATGTCGTTATCATCCTTTGTAGTACTTGTGACTATGTTTCTGTATGGGGGAAAATAGGCTGAACCTGAACCTTAGTAACACAGTTGTTGAATGCACATCGGAGCTCTCTAATGTTATAAAGTTTGCTTCCTCATTATCACCCAGCTAGATTACTGCGGGGCACATTACATGGGGGCTTCCCTTAAACATTAGTGAAATACTGTGATTGGTCCAGTGTGTGTGTGTGTGTGTGTGTGTGTGTGTCCTGACCTCATCATTAGGAACATATGATTCTGTAGATGTGCACTGGCTGTTAACAAATTCCCATCTACAATTGAATGTGCTAGTTTTGATCTTTTTGGCTTGTTACCTGTGTACCTACAGGATCCAACCAATATTGGCTTTGACCTTAGAACAGCTAGTTCTCTCCCATCTTTTTTAAAGCTTGAGAGGTTGAAGCTAGAAGGTGTTCCTTCTCTATAGGAGCACCAATGCTTTGAACAGCATCTTGATGGTCACTGGCTTTCCAGAAAATGTTAAAAATTGAATTATTTCAGACGGTCTTTTCTTAAGTTTACATTTGATGCCATTTTGTTTCTTAGTTACTTTTCTTTCCTCATGTTTCCCTGTGTTTTTCTTTCATTCTTTTATATTCTGTGTTTAAGGTTTTTGGGTTGGGTTTTACTTGATTATTTTTATTTTTATTCAGACTAGTTTTAACCTGACAGTGTGTTTTATACATACTGTAAACTGCCAAGAGTCCCTTTGTTTGCACTGGGATATAAATTTCATTAATGAATTTAAAATATGCTTTGAAATATAGATTAAGCCAATCACATTAGAATATGCAGCAAATATTACCCCCATCATAAGCAACAACATTATACCGTTCTTCAGAAGAGAAAGTTTTGATAACTTTACAATGAGGGAACTCTGCCCCATGTCTTCACAGTTAGCTTAATGCTAGGATGCTCAAAGGCAGATACAGCCCACAGGTTTTGTATAAACCCATTCACAGCATGTCTTTTTCATTAGTTCTTCTCTCTTTCTCAAACTAAATTTCAGATCAGCTGAATGCTCTGTTAATTCTTCTTTAAAACTTCTAGTTCAGTTAGAAAAAAACCATCCCAATAATATTGTATGTACTCTGGCAAGGCATTGTACATGGGGTTTATATTTGCTCCAACTTATACACTTTCTACGAATGTGAACACACGCCGATACTGGAAATGTCTTTCAGGACTATAGATAGTCCTTAACTTACGATCACAATTGGGACCAAAACTTCCAATGCTATGTGATGCAATCATTAAGTGGGTCATCGTATGATCGTGCCTCATTTTACAAGATAAATATGTCAAACTTTTCTAATAATCAAGATTATTCAGAATAACAATATATTAGCTTTTTAAATGATGTAAAAGGAAGCTCATAATTTCATATATGAGATTCAAGTATATTTCTAATAATAATAACTATGTTGGATATGTGTAAATCTTCTACAGAACTAGCTTAGGCTGTTTTTCTTTCAGAATTCCAGAAATGTAAATTTCAATCTGTCAATATGAAGAAAAGATAAATCACAAGGGAAGAGAGTTTTGGATCATTTATCTCCTAAAGTACAGGAGTGGGTCAGGTTGTTGTTTTTTTGTAATGACATGTGTAAAGCTATGGCTAACCTCAATTTGTATCTGGGCCTACCATATACATTAATATCTGTGATTGGACCTGTTATATTTCAATTTGCAGGTTATGTTAATATAACGAACTTAATAGAAACTGAAGGCTACACTGAAGTGTTAAATCCCTGCAGCAATATCAGTGAGTCACTCTTTGTCTAATAATTGCAAGCTTGGGCATTCTTTTAATGAGTTTTGTGAATATGTCATCACAGAGATGAAATAAACTATCACGTCTAAGGGGTATTATTTTCAATAACACAATTCCGAAACATTTCAACACATTCCATTTTGATTCATTAAATACTCCAACACTGAAAGAACGGTCCCTAGACACCAAGAAGAAATGTGTAATGTAGCCAAAGATTAGAATATAATTTTAGGCAACTGTTCATATTAATAACCATAAGATCTGAAAAAAACAACTCCACATTTAGTATTTCTGTAAATATGAGCTATTAAAAATATGGGTATTAATATTTTTGAATTTATAATCTGCCTACAATTATTTCACTCCCTTATATCAGTTGTTCATGAGCACTTGGTGGGGGGGAGGTTGAGCCAATCAAACAGCAAATATATTATAGTAATATTAGCAGAATATACATACAGTGGAGTTTGGGGTTGCTATATATGCCACAATTAAAAATAAAGAGCTGCTATAATTTACACTACTATAATATACCTGTGACAAAGAGTAATGCATAATTGGCTTTTGCCAATAACTACAAACATCAAAGATTTGATAAAACTTTCTTGTTTAATGACTGCAATGACATCTACCAGAGGTATGAAATATTCTTGAAAAATTGCCTATGTGAAAAGTTTAAATAATTTAACATTATACGGCTTTCATTATGGGAGGTTCTTCTTCAAAAATGTTCATAGAATCTATGTGGTACAACTTTTTATCTCAGACAATTATCCTTCTCCCCATATAATAATAAGCTTATAAGCTGAATTTATGTTAAACCCGTATTGAGTCCTACTTAATTTTTATTTATTTATGCAAAGATTTTTACGTAAATGGAAGCCTCAAATTCGAAGAGTTCTACTGGGCATCTCCAAACTCTTTTGTTTTTTCCCTGCTTTGTGGAGAAGTTTATTTTTCAAAGTGGCTGGAATAGTTGAAAGAACTGTTACTGATATTTTAAAAAAGCAAACAAACCAAACACTCTGATGGGAATGTAGAGTTTAATTATATCACTCTTTGGACTCTGACCCTACATTTTTGCAAATACTCTATACTCGCTTTAGGTAGTATAATTTCTACTGTTAATAATTCAATTCTGACAATACAGGTTCTTATTTTATAAGAGAACATCAATTAATTATATTAATTTCAGGGGCTTCTACTATTTATCTGGCCCCTAGCTAAATCCCCAAATTAAATATTTTTTTCAGCTGCTTAAAAGAAACTACTATGACTTTGCATGGCTAGAACTATGAACAGTGCTGCAACTTTAAAGTTTAAATCTGTACCATCTACTCTGTACTTTCCAACCTGTCATAATTAATTCAGTTCCTTTCTACTCTGAAATCTCCACAATAATAAGAACTTTATCAGAATGGTGTTAGTACGAAGTAGCGTAGCAAACGAAAATCCCGCCGGGAGCAGTCTAGAGCCCTCTCTTCTAAGCAGTTATCATTTTCTGAATTACAGGAACTATAAAAGGACACTCTACTCAAGCTGCCGCTGAATGTCACCTGAAAAGCAATCACAAAAGGGCTCTGTCGTGGCTTATCTCTGAGCTCTGTCACTACGGCAACCAGCAGGGAATAAGTATCCATGGGTCTATGAATTTAAGAATCCCATAAAAGCCAGGGCTAAAAAGGCATGTGCAGACTCTCAGAGATTGACTGCATTAATACATTAGCAAATACTGTGAAACACTGGATAAATGTCAGCAATTATGGAAAAAGCATCTAATAACGATATTCGTTGTCTGTCAAACCCCCGTGAGGTTTGATATGCAACTGCCACTCAAAGAGCTGCTGGTAATTTTATCTCTTTTAGACTTCTGAATTCAAATCATTCAAATTGGAAAGTAATAAACTGTATAACAGCTTATTTTGAACCTATCACAATTGGCAGTAAGTAAACAATGCAGAGAAGAAAACAATTGTTTTACTATACGGTAGGAGCAGATTTTCCTAAATGTCTGATACATACTGTACGTTACACACACACACACACACACCACTACCACCACCATCACCATCCTGCCATAAAATCAAGACAACCTATAAAGAAACCCGTATCTACAAGTAACATGATTAAGATGAAAACAGGACAGGAATCAACATTGATATCGCCGGTTTAATGCATTTAGAACCAGCAGCCATTAAGCAGATTTTTGCCAGCCAAGACCAACTGATATGGACAGCTCCAATTCAACTAAAAAGCAGTGAAGAGCCTACCATTTCATTTTTCAAAACATATGGGTGTCAATATATCAGTTAAGGACAATAAGTCTTTACGGTACTAAAAATAGACAAAAATAATAGTTTCATGATCTCCAAGTAAAAGCTTTTCCTGTCAGGTCATCAGCTAATGAATTTTTCCAAGAAGTTGGATTCAGCCATGTACTTTGTTCTATGACATGGTCCACCCCAAAAACATATACTGTATAGATGCTACATGTATGTATGCATGAAGCAATATTCAGGAGATTCAGGAGATATTTAGTTATGTCAAAAAAAAGTCATATTGGTAGGTAGTTGGTGAAGCTCCAGTAGCATTATTAAAAGTAGTCAGAAATACAAGGGTACTCTATGGTACAAATTCTTCAGATAAATTATCCTAGGATATTTTGAAGTTAGAAAGAAAACAGAACTTTTTGTTCCCTACTGAACAAAAATGGGTTACATATCGGCATATATGCACATGTGCCAAAGACATTTAGAAAAATTAACCATCCATAATTTATTCACTTTGGTTAAAGTTCAAATGCAGCAGCTCATATCTTGGCACCATAAATAGAAGACTGTCTTTTAAGATAATCTTCAGAAATAAAGTTATCAGAAGGGAATGTAATAACTTTTTTGAAATCAATAATGTGCTTTCTGCTGTACAAAGTGGTGGCACTGCTAGCTAAAATGCTGAAGGATAGCATTTTGTTGGAAAAGCTGGCTGAAGAAGTAGACATAGTGACCTTGTTAAATTAGATCTATAAGTCTAGCTCTAGCCACCAAGTGAATGAGAGATTGTTTCATAATGAGTTCTATAATAATAGAATGTAACATCTCAGTACAAGACTACATTTATATTTCTAATCTTCAGAGTAGCTGAATTCCAGCAAAAGCAATAGCCAAGCATAACTAAATTGAGATATGCTTTCAGGTTCTGCATGAAAGAAGAGGCAATACAGATCAAGATAACAATCAATAGCACAGGGCGTTATTTATTTTTCTGAAATTTATATTGTCTTTCTTCAGGATATCAAAGTGATTTTATTTTATCTGCACAGGAACAAGTGCGTGAGGTAGGTTGAACTAAGGAGAAGAGACTGGCTGAAGTTACCTAGAAAGTTTCCATATTTAACAGTCTCTGTAGTTCTAGTCCAGCATCTTCACCACTGTATCACTGTTATTAAGTAAGTAATCCAAAATAGAGAAGGCTGATACGATTCTAGTATAATAATAACCACAGGACAAGGGTACATTAGATGGGGTTACCAAGGCAGGATAGGTGTGAGTTAATGGACAGGAGGTTTTTTAATCTACGTTTTTTATGTTACTCTCAACACTGTGTAGGAGTGATAGATACACAATAGGTAAGATGTTCTAGAAGAATTTAATCCCTTTGTTTGATCTTTGTTAGAGGAAAAATATTGGAATTCAAATTCTATTTTTTATTCCAAAACCAAAGGTTGCTTACACATTAGTCTTTTTTTTAATATAGTCAATAGAAAAGCATTCTATTTCATACAATGCATTATCCAAGAAAAATAATATCGATCTCTGGGCTGCATATAAACTGGCACCATTTGGATTCTCTTCTATTTTTTATCCCCAAAGAATATTTTTTCTATGAAATCCAATGTGATCAGTGTTATATTTGCTTCTAGATTTATATTAACTTTCCACTTAAAGCAAGCATTATAAAACGGAATCATACACTCGTGTTCTGTACCCTATAATATTTCTGCTGAGCTGTCAAGTGAAAACCTGAATCAATAATCAACCTTTGCTCCAAAATTCCAAACTTTTGTTTAAAGGTATAAGGAGTGTCATCCTGAAACTTTTGCTAACATTAGTTGGCTTCCTCATAATATCCTGTAAATAAATTCTAGTGGTAGATAGTATTCAGAAGCACCATCTATTTTCTGTTCTCTGCTTTACTTCTTGGAGGTGGAGAAGGAACAGGAAGAAGAGGAAAATTTTAACTCCTAAAGAAATTCCAATGGGAAGAAGGCAAGTGATGATGATGGTGGAGCTACTGGGCAATTCTAATTATAACTTTCCACCTGTTTGAATATTGCCACAATCTGCTAGAAAGTTCAGTAAAAAGGGACTTGATCACCCTGCCTTAGTCATGAAAGCCAGCTGGGTGACTTTGGGCCAGTCATTCTCTCTCAGTCCAACCACCTCACAGGGTTGATGTTGTGGGGAAAATAGAGGTGGGGAGAAGGTATGTTAGACTTGTTCATCGTCTTGAGTTATTTGTAAAAAATAATAAAGGCAAGATACAAACAAACAAATAAAATAACTCTTCTCCCTTCCTTCTTTCTGTGAGTCTGCTGTTGCTAATGTGGAACTGAAATTGAGATTAAATTGTTTTATATATGTACTTCTAAGTAATGTCAATATGGCAAACGAGTATGTTCCTTATTTCCTTACCTGTTGGAATAGGCTAAAATAGGACTTTAAACCAAGGCCTACCCAATCTAAACATTAACATTATTAGTCTACAAAAAGTATATTACTCGATCAGGCTAAATGCCGTAAATGCCACTTGATTGAGCACAAGGAAATATTGTTTACTATTTTGTTAACAGACTGCAGAAATGTGCATCCAAAGAATTTCTTTTATTTAGAAAAAAAACACAACTGAGAAATTTAGCTGAGAAAAAGAGCAAAAGAAAACATCCTTCTGGAATATGTGTTTTTCTATGGTAACTTTTTAAAACATTAAATTGTTCCTTGTAACTATTCCATAAGGTATTAATACTTTTTAAAATGCGTTGCTATTTTAAGTCTCATCACAATAAGATTTATTATGTTCCATAAGAGAATGGTTTAAGTAAAAAAAAAAAAAAGCTAAATAAATCTCCACATATGTGATGACAACATCAGACAATAGCAGATAGCAGAACCATAAATCATGCAAGTAAAGCTTCTACGGTAGTATCAAATATTTCTTCCAAAATACTACATCTGAAAATTGAACCAGTAAGGAAATCAGGAACTGCACTTATGTTATAATGAAATGAAGCAATTACACACTCCCAGTGCTAGTAATGTTTACATTCTATAGAAATTCAAAAGCCATTCTTAAAGTGTAAAATGGCATTTTAACGATTTTGCAAGTTCCTTGTTTCTCACAGTTAAACTGACACAGCATGAAAACATTCCCCTACTGGCTCACTTTTACCAACTGATTTTCTTTGTGCAAGTGTGCAAAAAAAAAAATATTTTTTTTGAAGTCATTATTGACTTTTCAGTCTGTACCCTATATTTTATTAGACTAAAAATAGCAAACAAAGAACATGCTGTCATTCCAAAGGGAGTAGTAGTAGTGCTTTTAAAAAGTCTCTTGACTTTGATGCATTTCTGCATTTAATGCAGAAGAATGAAGCTTATTAGGTTCATAGGAGGCTCGATTACCCAGAATCTAATTATTGGAAGTTTATTTAGTTGCCTGTTTGCTAAGGCAAAGGTTAACGAGAACTGTACTGAAAAAACCTCCTGTGGTATAACAAAGTATTTTTATGCTGTATGAAATGTAAATTAAAAGTATTCTAATCAAATCTATCTTTAACTCTTTCATTGTTAGAAGTTACGATTAATATTCTTGAAGAGCCATCACTGAGACATTTATTAAAATTAAGTTATTTCCAAAAGCCTGGAATTTTAAAAAGGGAGAAACTAACACTTAACACTTAGAAACAAACTTTATAAATAGTAAAGGAGGGGTAATTGTTCAGACTGTTATTACTAACATTAAATCTTCATAAATATTAAGTTGGAGGTTCTAATTTCAGATAAAAATTAATTATATTTTTGGGAGTAACACATTCAGAAATGTTTACACAGCTGACGGGGCTCAGCTGCAGTAGTTTCAAGCCGGGAGCTTTCTAGACTCATTTGCTTGAAAAGCAGATGACTTAACAATCACCAATTTCATTAAACTTGAAAAGGAAAAAGAAAATCACCTGCAACATTGTCACTTGTTAAAACAGAGTTTAAAATAGATTTGTGTGTTTTATTCAAGCTGGACATCCTATCATACAGAAAAGCTTTTCCTTTTTGTTTAGTTGGCTCCTTTCCAAACAGCTGCTGGTATTTGGATTAGAAATCATGGGTTTTCAAATCCTTTCTGGCCTAAACTCAACTAGCAACAGATGACAATACACCAATATATTTCAGAGGTTGCAATTAACCTTGTCTATGTTTGTTTTTGTCAGAAGCTTCAGTTCTACATCCAATACAAGGACTAGCTACTTTCCTTGAAAATACCAATGTGGCACTCTTGTGCCAAATGTACAGCAGTGAACAGCAATTCTTTGCCCTCAGAATGTAAGTGAACTGAAAAAGTGTGACAACTATTTTATAACATGCTACATATCAAATAGCAGATAATGTGGAAATCTACTACAGCCAGAAACATCTGTTTTAGGTGAATTGTCTTACATATTGAAGACAGCTTTCAATTTACAATAATATGCATGTATTTCAACAGGTAACAATATGAACAAATAGGGTGAACCATTTGTCTTAGTACAGAGGGCGGGTATAATATTGTTATAACTACCGAAACTTGGTGGATGAAAGTTATGACTGGAATGTACTGTTAGAAGGATCAAATTGTTTTTAAAAATTCAAAAGAGGAGGTGGAGTTACATTATATATAAGAAATCACCACACTTCTACAGAAATGCACAAAAACAAGGCTATAGGTTTTATTGAATGCATGTGGGTTAATATAAAAGGAAAAAGAATGATGTTGCCATAGATGTGTATTATAGGCCACCCATGATGCAAAAAAGGTGCTAAGATCCTAGAATGAGTACAGAGAAGAGCAACAAAGATGATAAGGGATCTGGAGGCTAAACCATACAATGAATGGTTGGGAGAACTAGTCTAACAAAGAGAAGGACTAGGGGCAACATGATAGCAGTCTTCCAATATTTGAAGACCTGTCACAGAGAAGAGCAGGTCAATTCATTCGCCAAAGCACATGAGGGAAAGAGAAGAAGTAATGGGTGAAAAATTGTTACAGAGATATCAACCTAAAAAAAATATCCAACCTAGAGAAAATAGAGAAAATTTAAAAGGAGAAATTTACTGACAATGAAAACAATTAACCAGGCTTTTCTCCAGAATTTGTGGGTGCTCCAGCACTGGAGGTTTTCAAGAAGAGATTGGACAACCATTTGTCAGGAACAGGGTGTCCTGTTTGAGCAAGGGTTGGATTAGAAGACCTCCAAGGTCCCTTTCAACCTTGTTAATCTATGTCCTAATTGTCTCTTTCTAAAAAAGAACAAGAAATAAATTTCCCTTCTTCCTATGATCTTTTTTCACAAGCATTCATGCAAACCTACATAAACGGTAATAAAAATGTATAAAATGACATGATTTTTTAAAAAAAGTCTCACATTTCATGAAACATATTCCCCAATAGATATATACATGACTAAGCACTTGTGATATCTTCTTGCAGGAACATCATGGTAGAATATTGTATGATTCACTGATCTGGCGTTGTCAAAAGCAATTGAAAAAGTAGTTTACCAAATGATATTCATTCATTCATTCATTCATTCATTCAACAACATACACAATGACTCCGGAAGATATACAACATTAAAAACCAATAATTAAAAACCCACAATTTAAACCCCATTCAATCTCAACTCTTCCAATGGCAGTGGCAACAGAAGGCAAGCCATTTGATGAGCTCCAAATGGGATCCCAAAGCCCACTGACAAAACCATGTCTTCAGGGACTTGTAATCATATCACAAAGCATATCAACTGTTGTTTTTACTATAAAAATCTGTATTAAGAATTTTCTCCTAATTTAGAAGCTATAAATTAATGGTTCAGTTGCTTTAATGTACTACTAGTCAGATAAATTAGAGCAGGAGTATCAAACTGGCGGCCCACAGGCCAGAAGCATCTCATTCAGGCCACACCCACCCCAGCTCTGCAAAGGGGAGAAATCGCAATATGTCACATGACAGCAATGTGATGGCGCATGTTTGACACCCATGAATTAGAGCATCTGGCCATTCTTGGCTGATCGTGAAAAGCTAAACAGAGCAGGATATTTAGTAACTGGATAAAAGACCACCAGGAATTGCCACAAAAAAAAGAAAAGATCTGGAAGAAGATAATGGCAAACTGCTTCAATATTCTTAAAAGTACATAGGTATGAATAAAAGTGCATAGGTATGAAATCAACTAGAATCAAGCTTGACACAAAAAACATTGTACTCAATTACAAAACATATTTGCATAGAAATATTTTTGAAATGTAATAAAAATTTCCAACAGAAAACTACAATATGGGTTAGAAAAAAACACTATAGCATTACAGGAATTATGACTTACTGAGTCATCTGTAGCAGAAGCAGGCCAGCCTTCCCAATATTGATGACGAACAGGGATACTAGTCAGGTCATACACATTTCGTTTAACCTGCCATAAACAAACAAATAAATAAATAAATAATGGATGCAAATGCTCACTTTATACAACCAGCATTCCTGTTCAGTAATTTAAATACAACAGTTGTATGTGCCGTTCAAGTTGAGAAACTGTGATTTTTAAAAAAAAAGCAATCATTAAGACCTCTAATAAAAGCTAGAATCAAAATGTAGTTGTTTACTTCCATACCAAATGTTTTACAGACAGATCCATCAAGTTTACTGTGAAACTACTTGGACATAAATGTACCTGGTACATGTAGCAAATAAAATTCATAAAAATAATTATTCAAATTTGGTTTCAAAGCGATCAGAAAGAAAGGTACATCAATGTCAAAATGCAGTAATTTTAGTCTAAAGATCCTACTAGTGAAATAGAGTCTTTTGATTGTTCAAACAATTCTAAGAAAGTGTCAATGACAGATAGACTGGGAAACATGATTCTAAAGAAAATAGTGACCTTACAGTGGAATGAAGTGGAATACTGTCGAATTACAGTGAAGTGAAGAAACTGAATTTACTTCTACGGCCAGACTACTGTGTCATTTTGGTGTGTTTTTACGTGGGCAATAACATCATGTAGCCCTTGAAAGGGATATAAAAAGGAATCTGGCCTACCAGTTGAAAAAAATTACCTTTTCCTAATCTATGCTTGAGCCTCTGCTCCAATTTGTATTTCTTATGGTGATTGTCAAACTATTTAGCTCTCTGTAAAAAGAAAGTGATTCTTCTACTATAAGCATGCTTCTGACATAATTCCCATATCTTAATTCTTTTCAATGTAGAACTAATATCCTATCACCCCATGTACATAAGAATGGAGACTTTCTGACTTAACTTTTTACAGCCTTCTGATGGACATTTGCAGCTAATGAATCTCTATCAGTCTGGGAACCAACTGTTATAGTCACTAGTTATTTCATATACACTAAGGTTTGAACATACTATTAGCATGTTAAATTTACATTCTGTTACATAAAATTTACATTTTATTCTTAAATCATTGCTTATAAGTAATCTCTCTCTCTCTCTCTCTCCCACTCTCCTCTTAACATACTCTCTCTCCCCTCCCGTTTTAGAAAGTGATGCACCTGTTGAACTGAACTGTGCTTAATGTGCTACAGTTCTTAATATTTAAGAACTGTAGCACATTAAATATGCATAATTGCTATATTTAATGTGATACAAGTTCAAAGTTGTTTTTGTTGCAAAAGTTTAAAATTTCATTCAGTGTCATTTTTGCATACCAAATGAAACTTTACTTGATTAGTTCATAATATGGTTCCAGCAATATTTGTATCCTGCTCTCTCTCTCTCTCTCTCTCTCTCTCTCTCTCTCTCTCTCTCTCTCTCTCTCTCTCTCTCTCACACACACACACAC
>JANHFT010002169.1:151908-164924 GCA_032467955.1 Pseudoxenodon macrops | reverse complement strand
TCTCTCTCTCTCTCTCTCGCACACGCACACACACACACACACACAGGGTGACCAAGAAAACCTTCAAGCATTTTAGATTACAAACCAATAATTTCAGAATGGATGTTTTAACAAGTGTAGGATAACCTACAGAAAATAAAGATAAGCTTCCTAAACAGTTAAGAATATCTTTAAAAAAAATATTTTCCATGTTAGGAGGCAACAGACATGACTATTATTATAACTGACATTAAAAAACTTCAGTATTATGTGTTTCCTAAAATGAGTGTTAGCATATCCAGAAATAAAAGGCACTGAAAATAATTACCCTATTTTATTTATTACAGAAATTAATATTATTTTCATAATTAAGACAAGGAGTTTGCTTATCAGAGAAACAAATGTTAGTCATGTAATAAAATCTACAAAAACAGCAATAAGAATAAATACTATTCTTCAGTAATTAAGTAAAAATAACTAAATTTGGGAAACTGGATTCCTTACATTCTGTTCTAATTCCAAAACACAACACCACAGCATTATGAAATAAACAGTATTCTCCTTTTTCCATTCATTCATCTGTAACTCCACTGATTTCAATAACATTCCTTTGCTATTCTAAGCCTGAAAGGCATTTCTACTTATAGTGTTATGTTGGTATAAAGCACAATGCCAGACTGATGTGCTGAACTAAAGTGATCAAAGTTTGAGTAATGTTAGCCAACGCACAAGTATTATTCAACCAGAATGACATCTGTTGAGCAGCTTGTTGCAAAATACACTAGTTGTTAGAGGCAGACCTCAGCTGGGAAGTAGCAGGTAAAATGTATTTAGGCATGCACTGTGTTTAGTTAAACAAATGACTGAGGTTATATTCACAAATGCCTTCTGAAAAGATGCCAAAGCCAGTCCTCTTTTGACCTATCGTATTTTTAAAAATACTCTCTGATAATGTATCGACTGGCCTATTAAAAAAAAGGCTATCAATGCAATGTTTTAAAATGAACAGATCCTATGCACAGAGGATTCTATGTTGAGAATATTTTATGTAAAATGAAGATGTTTCATATGTTCTTATACAATCAGGGCTTAGCATAAAAGTGGAAGAATTTAGCTTTACAGACTGACATGGCAGTTTCTTGTGGTAAATATTTGGAAACAGTGGCAGCAACAATGGGCCTTCAGCTATTCCTCCTAAGTATCCCAAATAGACACATAAGCCAACACCATGGTGGTAACAATATTTGCTTGTTGTTGAACTCTTGAAGGTTGAATGTCTCAGCTGATTGTCTTTTCTCAAATTAGACAGACAGAAATCTGATTAATTTAAATAAGGGGGGAAATTAAGCTTGTGTTCAACATTTGCTGTATTCAACAATTAAGAAAATACATCATTTGCTCTTCCTCCATTCTATGTAACAGCCTTCCATATGTCGTGGGGAGGCCCATATTGATCTCCGTTATCCATTAGGACTTTGGTCAAGCAATATAACATTTTGTTTTAGTAAAACAGAGAACACATGGGCTAGGATAACAGCATTTATTGTACCTCTATGCCACGTGCAGCCTTAGTGACAATACAGATCAGTTTTTAGCATTTTGGACAGTGTGTCAAAAAAGTAACAAAGTAGTATTCCATGTAGCTATGATTTCTAATGTAGAGACTATAGTACTTGCAAACCAACCTATTGCCGCCTGCATCCTACCACTGGGAAATATATCCATACTGATACACACTCAGGATAAAACGTGTATTTCAGAAGTAAAAATATAGCTAATGCATCAATTCTGCTATATTGTTCTTATAAGCAAATGAATCAGCAAAAAAGTGGGGGTTGAGATCTTGAACCCCTTTTTATGAACAGTATTTGCCCTAATCTTGCAATTGCTGATCAATCCTAATATCCCAGTTCTTATATTTCAAAGGTTGAGAGGGTACAATATTTTTCATGTGTGCATTCAGAATAGTAAAAGAACCACCTTCATTTTAGCCTATACATCTTCAATCCAAAGGCCTCTGATTTTGAACAGATTCCATATTAAATATTTGTTCCCTGTAACACACCTTGAATTGGCAAATGTAAAAATTCATCAGCCTCAGTTCCTCTTATTTACTTCTTATTTATCATTTTATATAAAACCTAATATTTTATATAGCGTTTATATTTCATACACAAAAAAACCTGTTAGGAATGAATGAATATAGATTGGTAGTGAAATATATTGCAACATTTCATTCAGAAATATATATATCTGAACAGCTAGGATAAAATAAATGACTCAGGACATAGCAAAATGGTTGCTAATAAATATTACTAAAAGATTATCTGCTTTGGGAGATAGTCAATATATTTTAAAAAAAACATAACATCAGGAACTCAAGTTCTATAGCTTCTTCTTCTGACATGAAAATTATTGATTTTAAAAATAAAATCAAAATAGGTTGTCTATTTTGTAGATGTGGCATTATTACAAGATTACTCTCAGCAGACTAACATGATTTGTGCAGCAATGTATAACTGAATGCTGTTTTTTAAATATCACATGCCCTGCCCCCAAAGGTTTGTTGTTTAAGGGCACATGCAGAAGCATTGGAAAACAAACAGATCAATAGAACAGACAAATGGAGTGATGAAGGGTCATTTGCGCAGGATTGTATTGCAGAATAGATAGGCTGCACAAATTCTTTTGTTTTGTTTTGTTAAGAAGATAAAAACAAAACATTAAACCGAGTTAATCAAGAGGCTGCAGCCCTAAATGTATTTATTAGCAGGTAAATCCATTGAACATAGTGAATAATATGTTCAGGACTGAACTCCATAATTTAAAAGGATACTACAGAAAGTTTCAAGACTCATTAAAGAGAAAAAAATGCTCATAAAACCATTTTAGAGGCAAGATCCTGTTTAAAATCATATACAAAACTTAATCCACATTGTATATTATTTGATGATAATATAACTGGCATCATAATAATCTACCGGTAATTGGCATTTCTCCTGTAGTATCACAGCTTTCATTCTTTCTTAAGCTTTCTCTTTCCTTGCCTTTTTCTGTGAGGCTCCTCCCCCCAAATTGCTCCTCCATTTCTCTTCAAAATTTGTTTGTTGCAAATCAAGAAAATAAGAAATGCAATAGAAGAAATGTAAGAATATATGGAAGAGCCATTATTTGAGAATTGATTTGGAAGTCAGTTAGAAATATACATAGAAATGTACCTGTTGCGTATGAAATGTAACCTAGCCCTTTCCTTAATATCTAATGAAACATCATCTAGTTTTTAAACTCTTCATATAGGCTTTTTTAATTTTATGGTCCCTGATCATGATTTCACACAAAAATGTGTCTCAAAAATGCTGAAAAAAACATGTTGAAGTAAGGATATATTGTTAATGAAAGAAGGGACTCTTTAAATGTGAGTATAGAATTTCTTAATTGTATTTCCAGAAGCATTTGGAAGAAAACTGCTTCTGACAATTCCTCTCCCCAGAATGTCCTTTGCCTGTGATATAAGAATCATGAAAACTATCCCTGAAACTGTTATTTGCCGAGAGAGAGACAGAGAGAGAAGAGAAGAACCATAACAGTTTGGTACCAATTTTCACATATATTATAGTATAGGTAAATTCTTAAAATGGAACCTCCTTAAAAATGGAGACTCCCAAAGAATTGTGACAATAGCTGAGAATAGCACCTGCTTGCAGAATGGCAGGAGCCTACCACAAGGCCCGCCTCTGTAGGAAAGCTGAGCCTCGCATTGTCTGGGCAGCTCTGTCAGAAACTATAGGAAACTGAAAAGTAAGTTGGGTGCTGCTGGAGCTGGCTGAGAAGCAGGCCGAGTCTTGAAATTTGCAACAGATTTGCACACACCTGTAGCCTCTGAGCCACCCTGAGGCCCCCTTGGGTGGCTGGGTGGCTGGGTCAGGAGCAGGTAGAAGACTTATACCGTAGGAACTGTGAGGGAGAGCAGGCCCATGGGGAGGAAAAGCAAAGAATGGACCCAGGGATTTCACTAAGCCAGCCCTGCATCCTGAGGCACCACTTGATTTGCTTAATGATTTGTATGGTTGCTTAACAACTGCCTGGGGAAAGCAGTTTTAGGGATCATTAAGGAAGGTGATCATGTGTGTTTGTGTCATGACTTTTAAGGGTAATGGGCAGGCTCCATTGCAGTAGCCACATTAGGACTATCTGTACTTGTTTGTCTCCATGGCACATTTTAATAACAATTTATGTACACACCCTAGTAGGTGTCTTGATTCAAATTTTGTCATTTGCCCTCCTTTGCCAAGGTAGCTTTTTACCATATAAATTTTTATTTTTCATAACTATGTTGAATTGTGAATATTTTAATTTTTATTGTAAGTTGACATGAGTTTGTATGGATTTGATATTAAAAATTAAAAAATAGTTGGGCTCAAGGCCAAATATCTATAAAAAGCTAAGGCATTGTATTAAATACATATAATAAAAAAATTATAGTTCACAAGTTCATTTTAAACTTGTAGCATATTCTGTTTCTGAATAAATTACCATCTCCATAAAAGAGGATAAGAAACAATTGATGAATCTATTCCCTCAGGTATGTCCCACAATAGCAAACTGTCCACAAAAAACATATTGAGGAAAATATATTTCCACTGTTGGTACCCACAACTATTATTTCACTCTATTATAGATCATAGATAATAGCCTTTATCTGTAGCAAAAGATTACAAAACAGAATGATCAATAATTGAAGTACAGTTCCACAAAGGAAAAAAGGGGATTGCTTAACGAAGACAGAAAGTACAATTAGTTGTCTTATAGCACTACCATCAATATTCAGTGAGTGCAACAGAGCGATTACCGTAATATAAAAGTGAAATGAGAACAAATGGCACAATTTTTAATGTTGAGTTATGGATAATATTTTTGGAGACACTTAGTTGTTTGTCACATGTTTGGAAGGTCCAGACACATTGGCAGAAATGGTGACATTTTCCAGCTTGACAAGCTATGGGCCTGGAGTTTTGTATAAGCCTTCAGAGCGTATTCCTTTATCAATAGGCTTTCAAACTGTGTTTATTTGGCTGCAATACTGATAACGCAAGAGTTGCTGGATATTCTAAGTCTCTGGGGTCAGGAAGTGAAGAGGACATGAAACTCAATTTTAGATAATAAATAAAAATCCTGCCATAACAGAAGTATTTCAGAAAAATCTGGGTTACCTAATAAACAATAAGGTGAATGCATTGATTTCAACAATAATGAACATTTTCAACATGAACATGCCTAAATCTGGAAATTAGATGAATGTTCTAACTCTGGCTCCTCAATCCCAAACTTTTGCACGTTGATGTAGAATATTAAAGCAGCAGTTACAACATTTAAGTAAATGTGATTTCTTGTTGTGATTGGATTTGAATGAAAATGGCTAGCACATGGACTGATACAATGTTTTGGATAAAAAGTTTACCAAATAAGTAATTGAAGTAGTGTTGAAATGGGGCAGGAAACTCAAATGCTGGTGAACATGATGTGTTACAGGAATGATATTAATCACTTTAAAAAGAGAAAGGAGAAATACAGCATGAGCTAATTTCTGCTCAAGAGAGCTTCACACATAATTAAAAACTCACCATGGAGCAAAGTCCCATCTAGATTCAAATATTTGGTTATAAATTTAAACAAGGCTTAAAAATTTCAAACAATTTAGACAAATTTGACGATTGTTCTATAAGAAAGACCTTGAATAATGTATATGATTGCAATGAGTTATTGAGACACTGCTGCCACAGCAATTTGGTACTGTATTAAGCTAAATTAAATATAATTAAATAGTTTCAGTTATTTCATTTAGAGATAGTTTCTATCTGTTTAACAACAAGAACCATGGGTCTAAAAAACAGGAGCTCATATATAAGACAAACTTTTAGTTATGTACCAAAAATGAAATAAGGTATTCATATATTTTTATGCCATATGTCAGACCTCTAAAAGTATTGTACCAAGTTGAAGATTTCCTCTGGGTGCACAAAACAGATCCTTTCACAAATGTGAAAATAACACTTCAAGAAAAGTAATAGAGTATTTCTGATCTTAAAATATAAGTCAAACCCTGCAACAGAATGAATAGCAGGTTTGGAAAATGTGGATCAAGAAGTGGCCCAAGCAAACTCTTAGTCAACCTTGAACTAACAGTGTACAAATACTAGGAATCAAAGAAGACAACTGGTACTCAAACTCCAGGGCAGTTATAAGCGTCAAACAAAAAGTACTGAAGATTCAAGTAACTTGGAATCTGTGCTCCAGATGGGCAGAATAAAGAATCAATAGGATGATCTGTCTGAATGAAAGAGAAGCACATGGTGGGTCTTAACTACTTCATTGTTTTGCTCTCATCAGTAAAAGAAAGCAATGCAGTATGAGTAGTGCCTAGGGGATGTACACTGACCAGTTGATCGGCCTTAGAAATGGGAACATTTCAGAAGTGTGTGGTTTCTTTTCTTCAAAAAAGGCTCTGAACTGACCAATTTATAGGTTGGTTGGATCAGGTTACATGGGTCAATTGGCTGGGTACTGACATGGCAAAG
Organism: Pseudoxenodon macrops; assembly: GCA_032467955.1. Classification (NCBI taxonomy): domain Eukaryota; kingdom Metazoa; phylum Chordata; class Lepidosauria; order Squamata; family Pseudoxenodontidae; genus Pseudoxenodon; species Pseudoxenodon macrops. Next base: position 158,370 of record JANHFT010002169.1, on the reverse strand, counting down.
AGGCATTTAAAGATATTGGTCATACATTAGAAGCAGCTCCTCTTTACGTTAATGAAGGAAGGAGGAACATAATTCTAATTTTGTCATTATAGGATATGCATAAATAACAAGATTCTGCCTTTTCTATACTTCAGGATTCTCCTTCTGCAAGAATGCATCTATTACTCTGCTTCTTTTTCCCACACAAACATGCTCATGTAGACATATAAACTACTTCCATTCATAAATCACAGGGGAAGTAACACTCTCATAGACCATTGACAAAACATACTCATATACGTTTTATATACACAAAATATTATAGCTGATCAATATTAGTAAAAATCTCACTTCTAATTTTCCATCCATCTAATATTTCCATCTGCTTATAATAATTAATACTGCTTGTCAGATGCTTAAGTTCCTCAAGGTAACCAAAACTTACTTCCATTGTAACCAAGGAGAGCATAAAGAGTCTTTTATGTTTTCAGAGCTATAACAAACAGTATTGCAAGTCTGAAGAGTAAAGTCCATAACAAATTAAGTACAAATATGTGTGACAGTGAATGTTAACTTCTGTCATAGTCAACATTCCAACATTATTCTATTGTACTCACAAGCAGTCTTAGTATACAGAAAGAATTCTTTTAAAATTTATTTCCATTTAACTACTCACTAACAAAGCTATTCCTTAGCTCATCTCTGCCATAACCTTCTCTATTCAGAAACATATGGGAAAAGACATTAAATAACTACTGCAAAGCATAGACTTCTAGTATTAGTGCTACACACTGCATACCCCTATTCTTTGTTCCAACTCCTCTATTTAATCTATCATTATGATTCAGTGACCCTACACTAAATTTAAAGCAGATCCTTCCTTCCTCCCATGCCTAAATGCACATACTTTTCTGGTTGTAGATGCCCTCAAGTATTATCTACTCTACAGGGTTTCTCTAATCTCACCTCTGAGCTATGCAGTCTTATACAATCAAGAAATTGCTGTGTACAACTTAACTATGGAGGTTTACACACAAAACAAAACTGAGATGTTTTATTAGACATATTTTTATTATATTCCAACATTTAAAACCCACAACAAAACTACTTTTAAAAATATTTATGTATTTTCAGTTTTTAAGGCATATACATACAGACTATAATCCAAGTTTTATTACATTTTAAAGATTGTAAAGTACCTAAATTGGTTGATCATATATAATCATGTAAATGCCTAATTACTAAAACAGTTTAGATTAAATACAAAGAAAATTTGGAGGATGATTTGTGCTTTGATTATTGCAAATAAGATTCTGAGTCCACAGACCCAATGAAATTCAGGATCTGGTGGATTGTACCAGTCTTTGGTAGGTTTAATATTCCAACAACCTTTCTTAAATCAATCAGTAAGATGTATTTAACAAATTACCAAAAATTTGTTTTAAATAGAATTCATACAAAATGCATAAACAAATGTAGTATATCTATGTTCTTACTGACAACAGTATTTTAAAATGTCACACTATATAGTTGGAAAATAGGTTTTATTTTTATTTAAAAGCTATGTTGAAATAGCTATGTTAAAATTCTTGCTCAAACATTAAGGAGTATAAGGAGGAGGAGATATACAAAGATGTAAATGAATCAAATGTGGACACATTCTATCAATGTCATTTCTGTTTTGAAGCAGATGTTCAATGTATTGCTATTTAAATGGTAGAGTGTTGGGGGAGGAGGAAAAATCTACAGGCATAGGAGTGAGACATGAATTTGCCAATGTAACAGAACATTGTATCTTTTATCTGGGATCCTATCTTATGAAATAAATGTATTGGTATTTGTGAACAGTCATTTGATGACCATATGTCTACCAATTCCAGATTAAAGATTCATACAAGATCCTACTATATTCTTACTTCTATAGAAAATGTTCATATATTTGCAAAATATAAAAGAATTATATTGATCCATTGATTCTTTGATTGTCTTACCATAAGATTCGTTGATCAGTGTTTTATTTTAGTTTATTATTATAAACTGCACAATTTATGATCCATTTTTTAATTTTATTATGAGCATTATCTTATAAGCTGTATGTGCTATAAAAATGATTTTAGGTATTCTAGAACCTGCTGAATGTGGATGCAGCAATTTAACAAGGAACTTCATTTTTTTTCAGGTTTCCACTTGAGCCAGAAAGAAAACACAGTTCATTTAAGTAGCCAATTAATTACAGCAGCCACATCCTCAATGGAGATACATCTGTTTTCAGACTCTATTGAAACCTTTAAAATGTGTGTTTGCTTTGCATTCTGAAAATCTCTTTTGAATAATATATACACAGGTTTAATGTACATAATTCCAGTCTCATTTTTATTCTTTAATTTGTTACGCAGTTTCAAACAGCTGTACCCTGAAACTCACCAGGACTGTGTTATAACTGTATGAAGGTATTTTATTTATTTAGTGTTATTTGCTGATTGCATTTCTATCTCAATTTTGCTGAGATGGTCAAATGCTGAGAGGTCAAATCTGCTTCTGATGTTTTTCTTAATTTACGAAACGTAACAAATGTTACCCCCTGTGAGGTAGTCGTGATAAATGGATCATCCAGTGAGCTTCATTGGGAAGTGGAGACTTGGAGTCAATCTCATCCAAGCTCGGCATTCTCACTAATAATTGAGATCACTCCAAATGATTTGCTCATCAGGACAGCATTTTTAAAAACATACATTATTTCTCAAATATGTTTCAGGCCCAAGGTCTCAGTTTGACCTATCCAGTGATTTTATTCCACTCTTTACATTAGGTCTTACATTAGGATGTCTATGGCCTTGTCTTTATTTGTGGCATTTTTAAACCTAGTACCGTTATCATTTTATCAGATCTTCATATTTACCCCCTTTCCTGCTTATTAATATACTTTTTATATTTAACCCTATTTTGTAAAGGTCTGCATTCACTTTTTCAATACTAAATAAAAATGAAAAGAAGAAAAGGACCGATTCAAAGCAGCTGCTATTATTATACTTGTATCACAGGAGCAAAGAGCACCAATACGCCGACAAAATTCCATAAACACACAAGAGTAGCGAGCTCACAATGGCTGAGCAGTCATGAGTGCAGCCCACAAATCCACCCTGGCCAAGGGAGCACAACTGATGGAGGGGGAGGAAACGATGGAGGACTAACACAGCCATCTGGTGCACAGAGACTCTCAGGCAAACATTAGGTCATAAAAGCCATAACAAAAGACTGGTACGCAATAAAAAACATAGACGTACAAACATGATGAATGTGTTCTGGACTCCTCTGCAAGGAGTTCATAATGCAGCATACACAGTGATACATGGAGTGCATCAACAGAGAAAAACAGCCACTGACATGAGCACAGGGGGCAACAGAAGCCTGGAGAACCAATTAGCTTAACATTGAAAGACTGAAGAAGCCTGAAGGTTAGTGACAGTGGGGTGTCGGTGGCTTTGAGGATGCTATAGACATTGGTATTCTGTGTTGTAGAGGAATTCTATACTCCCACAGTCCTGAACAATGAAATTCCATCCATAACATCACCACAAGCAGCTGCAACATTGAACACAACACTGTAGATGACTGTTCCAATGCAGAGAGAGAGAGAGAGAAAACCCTCAACCAACTGGATTTTCAAAGTTGAAAATGAAATCTTTCTAAACTTCTCTATCTCCATTGTCCAAATCTAGAGATTCAGATGTAGTTTTGGGCACAAATACATAATTAAGTTGAATGCATCAAAACATGGACATTTTTCTACATTCTATTTTTTTTCTCGGGGGGGGGGGGGCTTTTAAAATAATCCTCAAGTTTCTCATTTTGGCAGGTCTATGAATATTTTCAATCTCTGATTTTCTAAGATAATACTGCCTATACTGACAATATTATTTCTTCCTGTGCCAATTGTTTCTCTTTCCCTACACTTATATCTACATCATTATACATGGTACTAAATATGATTATGCAAAAAGATGTCTTAATTTTATTATCCCAGCATGTCCAGAAAGTAATTGTAGGTACAGCTGTAACAAAATAGAAAATAGTCACTTTTGGATAAGGCACTGGAAGACAAAAGGCAAGCTAAAGGATAAGGCATTGGAAGAGAAAAAAGTGACTTTTTAATTCTTGTGTACTTTCATTATAAAACATATGTATTCTTTGTAAAAATATTTACTAATAATGTGTGAAACCATCCATAAAATGATACCTGATTCTCAAGAGGATGGTTATCAGAATAAAGGATAGCCTCAACAATGACCCTTTCTTTGCCACCAATTTTAGTATTCCATAAGTCTGGGCATTTCAATCTTAGGGTGTTTGATTAGCCTGGGTGCACTGTGGTGGATTCACCCTATGGACATGAAGAATGCTATGACATCAAATTAAACCATATATTCTTTGTCTAATAGGCAAATATACCAGCAAATAAAAGGAATACTGTAATGGTATGTGGGAATGACCTTGGGAGACATGAGGAAGAGCCTCAGACTACACAATGGTCAGACAAGCTGTAGCTGAGCCAAGAAGAAAGGAATGTGGGCATGATAAACCTCTCAGAAGGTACTCTTCCTAGTTTCTTGGATTGTAAAGGCAAGGGGGAAAAGAGATGTACTTTCAACTGTCAACTTGCATGTCATGATTAAGATACCCCCCTGCCAGGTAATCCTAACCCAAATGATACTGACATACTTAACCAATCTAGCTACCAGAGGGCCTTTACATTGGCTTGATGTCATCTCTTCCCCTCAGGTGTCTTCAAGTTCAATACAGGAAACTTCCCTACCCAGAAAGAAAACACCTGTGTGACTCTGGATGCAGAGCGAAAACAGCATGTGCTTCTCCAGTGCTTGTATTTTAAAGACATTCGCGCTAGCCTCATTTCCCTATTTCTGTATAAATATCCAGATCACACATGAGAGTTTTATATCATTTTTACTTGGCCAATTTTATGTTGGCCAAGTTCTGCTCAGTAGAGCTTAAAATAGGTCAGATGATGACCTGTGCCTCAAACTAGCCTTAATGAGTACTTTAATAGTTAGTTAACAGTATGTAGATTTAGTTAGCCTTATATTAGCTTTTATATCTTTTTTGTATTAAATATTTTAACACATCCCTTTTTTCTTGTTTTATCTATGTATATCTTGCTATTTATCTAAAGTGTGAGTATGTTGTTTATGTTTTTTAATTTTGTGTAATTTTTGTTTTAATATTTTTTGTCTTTTTAAAAAATTGTTTGTATCCCACCCTCCTAATTCCATTCTATGACCATAATAAAGATTTGATCAATTGATGCCAGTCTTGCAAGATAATCCAGACAAGAAGCACACTCAAAACATATAAGTACAGGTACCGTATTTTTCGGAGTATAAGACGCACTTTAGTTTTTTGGGAGGAAAATAGGGGAAAAAACCTTTATTGTCAATGCACAACATGTGTACAATGAGATTGGATGTGCCTCCCTCAGTGCACCCCCCCCAAACACAAAATACATCTCAATAACTCATAAGTGAAAGGGGGGGGAACCTAACCCAATAGATCATACTAACAGACACACAATCCTATATACGCATACATACATACTGTACATACATACATACATACATACATACATACATACATACATTCATACATACATACATATGTGCATAATATTATTTTACATTATATTACATTGCACCAGTGTAGACATGTTACACGCTGTGCTGTCCCTGCAAGTCTATCACACCAAATAGTTATAGTGTTACATTGCATTCAAACGTCTGACAGCCCATGGATAGAAGCTATTTTCAGCCTGTTCGTTTGACTGGAAATACTTCTATATCTCCTGCCCGATGGTAGGAGAGTAAAGAAATGCTGACCCGTGTATGAATCACCCGAGAATTTTCCTCCCCTTGCTAAGACATCAAGTCCTAGCAATTTCATCTAGTGAGGTCAAGAGACAGCCCATGATATTTTGTGCTGTACTCATCATCCTTTGTAATGTCTTTCTATCCGTGGCTATCAAGCCAGCATACCATATTGTGACGCAATATGTGAGGACGCTTTCTATCGTAGACCGGTAGGAGGAGGTCATCAGTCATTGTTCCACCTTGGTTTTTTTGCAAGATCCTGAGGAAATGGAGTCTTTGTTGAGCCTTCCTGACCACCTGGTTTGTATTATTTTTCCAGATGAGATCTTCACTAAGATGGACTCCCAGGAATTTGAAAGAGAAGACCCTCCCCACACAGACCCCCTTGATGTAAAATGGGGCAATTAACTTACAACAGTTCATTTAGTGACAAAGTTACAATGGCACTGAAAAATGTGGCTTATGACCATTTTTCACACTCATTGCGGGATCCTAGAATCATGTGATTCCCATTTTTTGACCTTCTGACAAGCTTCCTAACAGACAGGAAGCAGCAGGTGAAGCTAGGCAAAATCACATCAGATACCTGTACAATTAGCACAGG